>RJJA01000232.1:0-96876 GCA_003724045.1 Lepidurus arcticus | reverse complement strand
AGAACACCACGTCATCCACAACTCACAGGGACTCCCTGGCACAGCTTATTCGACAGTTCATCCTGTCGTCTTGTTATTATTATTATAACATGGCATTTATAAGTTTTGCTACACTAAGACGCAAATTCGCTTTATAATAGTTTGCGCTTCCACTCAATAGATTGCAGTATTGAAAGAGCGCGAGCGGGAGCGTGCTCCTTTTTTAAATTGTGAGCGAAAGAGTGAGTGCGCTCGCAAAAATCAGCAAAGAGCGCGAGCGTGAGCGAGCTCGCAAAAAAAAGAGCTCGCAAAAAAAAGAGCGAATTGCAGCTCTGGAGTTACGTTAGGTTAAGTTAGGCTAGGTTAGGTTATGGAACCGTAGTCGTTTTGTCGTGGTCCGCAGGCCTATTTTCGGGGCGGTAGTCCCGTGTCGGGTCGAGTACATCGCAGTCCTTCTGTCGAGTGGTCTTGTGTCTAGCTGTCTACGCCCCCTATTATGCCGACGTTCCGTAGTGCAAAGGGTGGCGGGTAGATAGCCGGTGGGTCGAGTTGGTAAAGGGTCGAAATGGCATGGGACGAAGTCGCAATGGGACGAATTGACTATCCCAGTTGCATCACATATTTTGGCGTACACACGTGCTTAGGACTTAAAAATAAAATTAAGTTAATCTAACAGTGTACGCTACGTGTTTGTTTCGAACGATATGCTCAATTGCTTATCACACAGATTAAGAAGGTTAGCGAAGCTAACTCCTCTCCTTATTATTCCCGAAAAAGTGCTACAAGAACGAACGTTACAAACGTGCCGGTTTTACATTCCTTGCGTATTAAAAACCGGTATTCTAGACCAAAGCATCCCAATTTACCAGATCAATTACCATCGAACGTCATCCGCTAAGGCTTCAGCAAATGTACTTGGTAATGATTTTGTTTTTATTTTTGGGTTTTTATATGCCTTCCATATCGATAATAGCTATTATTTTCCCCCTACTTTTCAGAAGTCTCCAAACATCGCGAGCTTACAGCTAAGCAGCGTGTCTTCCAAATATGCGCAAGCGTCGCTTCCAATCTCAAATTCTCCAACATCAAGCCTTTATTCCACACAGGGCGAACCAAAAATGCATCTTGGACCTCAACTTTAGAGTTAGAATGGCCCGAATACCTAAAGTAAATTTAAGTTATTTTAAATCAAAGCTTTTAACTCCTCTTCTTTAACAATAAAGGTTTGAGGGCAATGGGCGTACTAAAGCTGTTGCAGAAGAACTAGCATCTAAACAAGCTCTCCAAAAACTGCAGGAATTAAACGCTTTATCGGAAGATTTTAGACCTGTGTTGTCAGCCAAAGAGCCTGTCTTAGAAATTGGGCCCGTTAGTGGCACCCATTTAGTAACCTTAGCTGGTATAAGTTGTTCAAAAGTGATGTTCTTTACCCCTTAAAAAATAAACTCTTTCTAGATTTGAAAGGATTAGAAGCAGACTTTCCTGTTCCCAAATCAACCATAGTTAACGCCTTCAGACGAGTTTGCAATCACGCAGAGAACCCGAATCAAATGCCACAACCCCAGTTTCAGCGAGTGGGAAAAGGCAGAACATCTTTATGGAGTTGTTCTTACACTCTAAAGTGGCCGAGTCCCATGACTCATCAAGCTGTAGCTGTCCATCGTACTCAAGCTGAAAAGTACCGTCTGAATTCCATAATTCAATCTTGTAATACGGTTTTCTTAGATGGGTCTGTTTGATGACCATTCACTGGTTGCAGAGCGTCGGGGCTATGGAAAAGAAAGGCGACCCTATTTTGTTCACTTCGGAAGAAGTTCGAAGCTTTAAGCAAACCCTTCAAGCTCCTCTGCCCTTATCTTTGGACTCTTCCTTAGTAATCCCGTTGCAAACCTTACTTGACGACTTCCAAGTACGTGAAGTCTTCTCTTGAACACTCCTATAAGCCTTCCAACCCTCTTAAAGCTTTCGGATCACCATAAAACTGTTTGGTTGATCCTTACAGGACATAGATGCAGGATTGAAACGCTCGAATGGAAGCCAAAAGCTCTCTGCGTTACCAGACGAAGAGCCATTGGAAGCCCGGGAAGCGGAAGTTGAACTAGAAGAGACCTTAGGTCTTACTCCGAGTAACTTTCTTAGCCATTCTTGAGTTACAAGCTAATTTAACGCTCCTTCCCAGTGCCGTATCATGAAGAGCACTTTTTCTTTGACTGGCAGAAGCGACCAACAGATCCGCAACGCAGAAATGAACAAATGCTGCGAGGTTTACGAAGAAGAGAAGCTTCTCCCGTCTCAGTAACCTTGCCCATCGCAGCTCAAAAGTAAGAAATAGTCCTTTCCGTGTTTAGTAAAAATCAATTGGAATGTTACTAGGCAAGCTGTCATTGATCTAGTCGAACGGAATCGTGTGCTTATCCTAACAGGTGACACAGGCTGTGGCAAGAGTACCCAAGTTCCCCAGTTCATCCTGGATCATTGGACAGAACGCAATAAGGGCGCGGAATGTAACATCATAGTCACCCAACCACGTCGTTTAGCAGCTATTGCACTAGCTCGTCGAATCGCCGAAGAACGAGAAGAAAAAGTAGTTTATTCTATCCATAATTGTTTTTTACACATTTTGGCGCTTATGGAGTTTACCCCCCACATGCTAAATACTAACCCGGGAATGGACAGCATGCTTGGCATTCATAGTGCAGAGCTTTTCTTGCGTGACTCTGTACTGTACAATGCATTTTGCGGAGGGTTAGGTGGCTTGGTGTTTGATTGACTTATTGTGAAATGAAAAGAAAGTGTTATTTAAGTTTTTTGTCAGCGCCCCATGAGTGGTTCGCATGCTATGAACCGCGATTGAGTTACGAAACGTACACGAAACCCGCTATAATGTGCAGGTTCCTGGTTACTATATTTAGCATGTAAGGGGTAAACTCCACAAGCGCCATTTTTTTGCTTTTCGTATTTTTATTTTTCGTTTTTATTTTATTTATTTTTTATTTCAAAATTATTTTACTCCGATATTACTTCTGTAAAAAATATTAACCTCCTTCCGTTTTTGTTACGTAATGCAGCTAGGAATGAGTATCGGCTACCAAATCCGCCTCGAATCGGTACTTCCCAAAAACCCCGGCTCGATCCTTTTCTGCTCTACGGGGATCTTGTTACGAAAGTTACAAGCCATCTCGGACTTGCAATCATTAACCCATATAATCGTCGATGAAGTCCATGAACGTGATGTCATGACTGATTTCTTGCTCATCGTGCTCAAAGACGTGCTGGAAAACAATCCGCACTTGCGCATAATCCTCATGAGTGCCTCTTTAAACGGCACTCAACTCGCTAGATACTTCAACGATGCTCCGTTGATCCACGTACCCGGGTTTGTCCATCCGGTGAAGGAATACTATCTTCCGGAGGTCTTTTCCATGCTCCAGTCCACTCCTGGTTTGAGAGTAGCGCCCTTTGAGGTCGATACGTATACTAAACCTATGGTTTCCAAAGAGACTGTCGTGAATTTGATTCGCTACATTGATACTTGCAAACCTGACGGCTCGATCCTCTGTTTCCTGCCTGGTTGGCAAGATATCGACCTAATTTACAAGCGTCTCAAGGAGTTTCATCCTACAGAAGCTTCGCATTGGATCCTGCCCGTCCATTCGCGGTTGTCTCTCCAAGAGCAAGAACGAATATTCAACCCAGCACCATCTGGCGTTCGCAAGATTGTCCTGGCTACCAATATCGCCGAAACCAGCTTAACTATCAACGACGTAGTTTACGTAATAAACCCAGGGATTCATAAAGAAACGCGCTATAATGCTGCACAGAATACGAGCCTAATGGAGAATCAATGGATATCGGCTGCAAACATTCAGCAGCGAAAAGGACGCGCTGGAAGAGTCCAGCCGGGCGAATGTTTCCATCTCTTTCCTAAAACAATGCTCCAAAACTTGCCGGCCTTTGCTAAAGCCGAAATCTTAAGGATTCCATTAGAACAAGTGGTTATGGATGTGAAAACTTTCAATCCTGACCAAAAAGCGAAGGATTTCCTAAGCCTGGCATTGGATCCACCGCCAAGTAACGCCATCGTGCGCGCAGTTAGTGAACTACAACATTTAGGCGCTTTAGACCAAAAAGAACATTTGACTCCATTGGGGCAACGGATGACTTGCTTTACTACCCATCCGCGTTTAGCTAAAGCTTTAATTTACGCTGCTATCTTTGGGTAAGATATTCTTCTTAAACATGATAGTTTTGTTACGTGTATTTTATCAAACATTTATTTTTAACTTGGGTTAGCTTACATATTTTTCTTCACTTTGTATTGTTAACTATTTTTCTTCTTATAATTTCAAATTTGCATTAAGTTTTATGGTTTTTAAAGTAAAGTGTTTATGTTATAATAGGTGTGTCAAGCCGTTGCTAAGTATTACAGCATGGCTGACAAGTGGGAGGGAACCGATGACGTCAGGAATGGGCATGCGAGCTGCAGTACGTGCTGAAAAGCAAAAGTACCATCCTACTAGCGATCATCTTGCAGTATCTGAATTGCTTCAACAATGGCAAAACTGTCCTTCGGTTCCTTACTGGCAAGAACGTTATGGAAACCCAGCCTCTTTACGGTTCATATCCGGTAAGGTTGTTAAAATTGTGGAGATATTATTATTACGAACTGTATGTTCATTATTATTATCATTATTATTAAAGTTGTTTCTTTATTGTAGGAATTCGTCGTTTGTTGGCAGAACATTTGGAAGAGGCGCAGTTAATAGCGTCCAGTGCACAAGCCGACAATTTAGATGCGACTTGGAATAGCAAATCGAGTAATAAAGAACTTTGTGTAGCAGTATTGTTAGCAGGATTGAGTGATCGGGTTTTACGGTCCAGGAAAGGAAAGCTAGTCAAAGGTGGCATTGACAAGAAGGAAATTCATTTGCTTACCAGGTAAAATTATAGAAAAAAAGGGTTTTGGTTCGCTCTAACTCTTTGGTATTAGCTCGGGAAGTCCAGCGGATATATTTGGAGAAAGCGTTAATGGCGGGGAAGTCTCGGCCAATGCTTTTCTGTGTTATTTCCATGGAATGCAGCTACCAGAACGTCGTTGTTTTGGAGTTCGCGATGCGAGCGTTGTGCATCCATTAGCTGTTCTTCTCTTCGCAGGCCAGCGATTGCGCTATTATCGAAGTGAACGAGACATTGGATCAGGAGACGTCTTAAGTGTTGATAGTGAACCACACTTGAAAATATCCTGTTCGACGAGGTAATTTAACGTGTAGAAATGTCTTAAGGAGTCTTAATAATGAGCAATCTTGGTTTATTAACAGTGAGGCGAGACTTTTCAGTGAATGGCGGCGTTGTATCCATGCCGCAACTGATTATTTGCTGCAGAATCCTCCTGCTGAGACTGCACTGAAGCAGCAAATAATTCAGTGGCATAAACGAAGTATTGAACTTCTCCTGCAAGCTTTCAATTCTGGGCAAAATTAGTCCTTTTCGTATTTAAATGAGCGTTGGAAAATAAATAACCCACATTTTGTAGAAAAAAGAAAGTGGATTTGGTCATGCGAAGCTTTTCAGCTTGAAAAATTATCAGATTACGCAGATTAATATTATGCAAACTATTATGCCGATTTTATGAACGCAAAGATAGTAAGTAACCTAAAGAACGTGACTGGTTTTGCATGGTGACTAGAATTATGTATTGATGAATGAAGCCACACGTGATTGGATAGAAGGTCAGGAAGGGGAAAGGGGTAGGGCGTGACGATCCGAGATCAGTCCTCGACACATAGGACACAAATCAAGTTGATGTGAACATGGAAGACAAAATCCCCTTTTTTAAAAAACAGGAAAATAATTAACGATTGCTAATAGAACGAGTTAACGAAATTACTTGTGTCCACAAGGCTGTAGGGTAACCGAAGCTACCGTATCACAACACAAAGTACAAGAATCTTCTCTGACGCTCAGTTGTCGTAGCTGCTCCAACTTTTTAGGTCTTCGGAAACAACACAAAATATATATAAACATTACAGGTATCTAAAGACTTACAAGAGTACTAAACACGATTAAACGTATTCAAGAGCTTTTTGATAAGGCAAATTTCAAAATTTTTATCTACATCTAAGCAATTCAACCTTTAGTATTCACTTAGAAAAACATGCACTTAAGAAAATCTACTGATTCGTTTGAATTGAACGTTTTACCTGGGTAATATGACTTTTTGTTCTGGGTCTAAAAACGCGACGTCGTTAAACGAGCGAAAGGCACGGTCAGTGGGCGGGAATCGAAACGCAGTGCTCCCGAAGTTAAATGCACATTGTTGAAAAGACATGAAACTGGCGGCAGCAAAAAAGCCAGATCTAAAACAAACCCAAGAAAACAAAAATTATATACTTTTGAGAAAGGAAAGAGAGCGATATAATTCCTACTGTGTTTTGCTGAACAACTGTGAGCAAGAAGGTAGTGCCACACCATTTAGCGTGAAAATAGCTTCGAGACTGCTCAAGTCTAACAAACAGCCTAAAACATCGCCAGGTTTCCACGTAGACATGCCATGAGGAGTGCAGTTGGCTTCATACCAGATCAAATTACGACAACCATCGTATGCTAACGAGTATTCATCATCTCCTATGCCATATCCTTCCTAAAAAGAGGAAAGAAGATAAAACTTCACAAATGTGTCAACATGTGTCAAAATAAAGACAACATATTATTTTAAGGTTAAATTAAAAGTTAAAATTAAATTAAAGTTAAATTAAAAGTTAAAATTAAATTAAAGTTAAATTAAAAGTTAAAATTAAATTAAAAGTTAAAATTAAATTAAAGTTAAATTAAAAGTTACAATTAAATTAAAGTTAAATTAAAAGTTAAAATTAAATTAAAGTTAAATTAAAAGTTAAAATTAAATTAAAGTTAAATTAAAAGTTAGAATTAAATTAAAGTTACATTAAGGTTAAAATAAAGGTTAAATATATAAAAATGCAACATAATAAGAATAAAAGCTTTACATGATTCAGAAATTTGCTGTTTTTGGTCGCCCAGCCAATTTGCATAATGCCTGGGGTAATTATCAAAGCTTCGTAGTACCAAGTGCCGATATCGACTTGGAAAGTGCACCGAACGCTTTCAAAGGATGAAGCATCACTTCTCGCCTATTTAAAAGTGTTTAAACATAACGAAAGCTCACAAACTAAGCTAACTGGGTTTACCTCGAGGCCATTGGCGGAGATTTTCAAGTACTCACTAACGTCATTAGCATTCAGCATTACATTGACATCACTATTGTTGGTTCTTTCGTACGAAAACGGTCTGCTGTCACTCAAAACTAATTGGGAAAAGGAAAAAGTTCAGTTACAAAGGAAAGAAATGGAAGCCATAAGGAAAAGGGAAAGTTCAGTCAATTTTTGAACGTTTTTTATGAATATTTCTTACATAAATTATCCAGGCACCATTCGCTACAAAAGCCCACTTGTCGCTTGACATAGTCCTCGGATGAGATCCACAGCTCCAATGTTTTTAATGGGTTATGCGGTTCTTGATTTAGGCGGCGTAAAATAGCCATTTTGTTTTCACCTAAAACGATGCAACATAAGCATTTCTAATGGACAAATTGTAGTATTTTTTTACTCGTTTGAGCGAATTTTTCCAGTGCAATAATAGAAAAAAGGACCACGTACGGGTGATTACTTTCGTCTAAGTTAGCAATTAAGTATTCTAATGTGCCTTCAGTTAATAAAGCGACTGCGGTAGGACCCGCTAATTTCTCTGCTATACAGCCTAAAGCTATACAGATATTCCGGTGACGCGTGGGATCACTTTTGCCTCGTTTAGAAGCTTTCCCCGACAACCAAAACATTCTAGATAACTTCGTAATTGAGTCCTAGAAGGAAATACGATCGCTTTATAAGATTCCGAGTCTTATTAAATTTGCTAGAAGTTACTTTTGCCGGCAATGGATAATCGTCCAGCAAGAGTGTAATGACAGCAGGCCCTAAAGGGTCCGTCATAGGGATAATGTTAACCATGGAATGTAAAACTAGTAGCCAGCCATGTCCTTTGCTGGATACTGCTTGCAAACGTAGCATACAATAGGGCGTTTCTTGATCACTGAAAAATGGAAGTAGAAAATAAGTTGGTTGTAAAAGGTTGTAGAAAGTATTAAATGAGGTCTTATAACTACCTCACGACGAGAGTTCTTATGATTGCTAAGGTTTCCAAGACCAAATTGTCCACATAGGGCATGATTCTTCTGAGAGAAGAGGCTTCGGAAGCTGGGATCACGTGCGATGGGAAACTTCGTTCTCGGTTGACAGTCGAACTCACTTCTATGACCCTCGGACTTGGGTGAGTTGTTGAAGGCCGATAGTCTTCTTCATCACTATGTGGATGATGTGAATGGTGTGGACGTTCTTCTTTGCACATACACTGACCCATGGCGGACTTTATAACTTTCTTAAACTTTGTTGGTCTAAATTTTCACTTCTACATACATTCAGTTAGGAAGTGTGTAAACTAAAACGATAAGCCGTCTTTACTTAAAGCTTTGCGGTCAAGCTTTAGGTATGAAATGAAAGCATTTTGTTTGCTCAGCGAAAAAGGGAAGCGCGAGTTGTGGCTTCGATTGTGTGGGTTGGATCAACCGAACGTCGCCCAAAGCTACCCAAGTTGCAAGTTGGGGTTTATTACAGGAGACAGATATACCTATTTGTGCTTTGTTAATCAAGGTAGGAAAAGTACGAACGGTTACATGAACGGTTTACTTGTTCAGAAAGCGTGAAATCTTCGCATGAATCACTTTTATTATTGTTGTATTATTGTATGACGTCACAGTTTTGACTCAGCTGGTTTTTAGTGGTTTGTTTTTGTTTTCATTGCGGGGCTGAATGCGGGTTTGCCTGATTGGATTGTATGGATTTAGAAGAGGAAATTTCTGCGGGGAAAAATGAGGAATTTCAGCTATTTGACAGCGTCGTTGGACATATTGAAGACATCGTAGTTGGTAAGCAATACAAATTTCTTTTGTTGGTTTAACAATTAATTTTTGGCGGACTTTTCAAATAGTAGCTTATGAGAATACTTTATTAACGAATTTTATCTATTTTAAACATAGGCATAGAGTACAAAACGTTGCATGAGAGTTTCATGGAGACGCATTGGCAGCATTTTGAAAACCAGGAAGAAAATAAGCTAATATATACAGAAATTTTCGAGCGCTACGTAAATTATTTTTGGTTTTGATTTTCTCTTTTGAAAATATTTCTTGTTGCAGTGTTCCGATGTTGAAGCCTTTCTAAACGAACAATTGAAGCGACGCATTCCTTCTTTTGAGATGGAGTCTTTTCTTGAAGTTGTTCGGTAAAGAAGTAATAAAAAATCATCAATTTTTAATTCTGGGTTTTGGGGTTCTCAGGTCTCACAAGTCTTCACTAGATGGAGAAATCTTCGATCTCCTAACAAGATTTTCCGACTTCCTAGCTTTCAAGGAAATGATGCTAGATTATAGAGCAGTAAGATTTGGAAAGCTTTTCTGTTCTTTATTTATACTTTTCTGAAAGGTTAAAGAAGGTCGCGTGGCTGATCTCAGTTTGGGTGTTTATCCCAGTAGATCCGAAGCAAAGAACAAACAAACGTAAGCCTACTTCCATTTGGTGTCTTTTTGCTGTGTATTAACCAAACGACACCTATTAAACGCTCTGTACAATCTATTCTCACTGCTCGTTTTATTGGCGCCACCGTTCTTTACTTCTTTGCCTCAGTATTAGGAGGCTGAGCAGCACTATTAGCCAAAGGTATATCTTCTGCCGGCGCAGCTATTTGGTTATAGTTGGGGAAAGTTTCCCATGGGCTGGACAAATCAAACTTGCGGAATTCTTGCGCCAATTCCAAAGGTTCCAGAACTACTCGTTTAACCTCGTCATCATAGCGAACCTTAACAAAAATCACACACTAGAAACTTCATTTTTAGCTAAACAGATCAACTTTACTTCGACGTAACCCGTTAGAGGGAAATCTTTTCTGAAAGGGTGGCCCTCGAAACCGTAATCCGTTAAAATCCGCCGTAAATCTGGATGGTTGGCGAAGAAGACGCCGTACATATCCCAAACTTCGCGTTCGTACCAATCTGCAGCTTTATGGACCTCCACCGCTGAATCAATGGGCGTCAACTCGTCAGTGTAAGTCTTGACTCGGATGCGAGAATTGTATCGCAAGGACAGCAGGTTGTAAATGAGCTAAAATACCATTATTTTACTTTAAATTTTGCTGGAAAAGAAAATTGTGTTACTTCAAATCGATTTGCGCGAGAGGGAACGTCCATCGCACCTAAGTCTGCCAAATTGGTAAACTGGCATTGATGATGATCTTTCAAAAACTGGAGCACAGGAATAACGCCGTCTGGGACAATTAACAACTCCAATTCGTTGCCAGCAGTTAGTTGGACCTTTTCTACATATTTGGGCAAGCATTCCGCTACATAACGACCAAACTCCGATAAATTCTGGCGCTCTACTTCACTCACTTTGCGTACAGTGGCTAAAAAGATAAACCAAAAATTAGGAGCTAGGAATTTATTTTTCATTTTTTGCAATTCTTACGCCTGGTTTCGGTCGATTCTAAACGGAGCTGATTAACGAAAGATGAGTTGATTGCTGGGGCAAAACGAGCAGCTTGAGCCGTTCGACCTATTTAGGATACAATAGGATTGTTTTGTTAAGATATTTCAAATCTTACCAGCCGAAACGGCTAAAGAAGAGAACTTTCGCAGAAAAATACCACAGGCAGCCATGTTTTGGTGCGGATAATAGACACGCGAAACGCGATTTGTTACTAGGATAAACAGGCAGCACTGTTATTGGCCGATGACCTTCATGTATCATGTAGCTTCCCAATGGAATTTGTTTCTGCCGTTTCGCGGTTCTGTTCGGGGTTTTCCACTTAAATTTTCTTGTCTTGATTGCCTCGCCGGAAATTTTAGCTATATAGGTTATACAATTAAGTTAAATAAGGCAATGGATCCACACAAACTTACTGAGGTTTCGAGTTCGAAAAGCTTTGGTGGCTTCCAAAAAATATTCTCTCATCAAAGGTAGAGTATATACGGTAATGCATAACAAAACGTCTATTTAATAAGTGCGTACATAATTTATTGATATTGTTAATATAATATGTATTTTATATTTTAAGCTATGTCCTGAAGACTGTATCCAGATTTTCCATTTATTTCCCACCTGGCGTCGATGCTGAAGACAAGAAGTTTCCTCTGGTGTACTTTCTTTCCGGATTAACCTGCACCGAAGAGAATTTTATACAGAAATCGGGCATTCAGGGTTTGGCAGCCAAACATGGCTTAGTGGTTGTAGGACCGGACACCAGCCCGCGTAAATTTACTGTTTATTTCCAGTTTCGTAAAGTGGTTCTGACTAGATTAGGCTAAATTATTTATTTCTAAAAATAGGAGGATGTAACATAGAAGGCGACAAAGACTCTTGGGCTTTTGGCGAAGGAGCCGGTTTTTATGTCGACGCTGCGGAAGACAAATGGAAAACCAATTACAACATGTATTCCTACGTCACTCGTGAACTACCTGAAGTCATAGCTGTCAATTTTTGCTTTGTAGACAACTCTAAGCAATCCATTATGGGTCATAGGTAGAGAAAAACCGGTGGATTTTTTTTTCGTTATTTTAATTTACATCGTCATTCATTTTATTAGTATGGGAGGGCATGGAGCCTTGATATGCTCCTTGAAAAACCCCGGTAAATATCGGGCGGTCTCTGCTTTTGCTCCTATATGCAACCCGATTAATTCCCCGTGGGGCAAGAATGTGTTCGGAGGATACATGGGAGCTGATCAGGAACTCTGGAAGCAATACGATGCTTGTGAGTTGGCGAAGAACTACAAGGGACCGTCCTTGCCAGTTTTGATCGATCAAGGAAGCGATGATAAGTTTTATAAAGAAAAACAGCTTCTCCCTGAGAATCTAACGTCGGCTGCTTCAAATACCAACGTTCAAATTAATTTGCGTTTTCAGGAAGGTTATGACCACGGTTACTTTTTTATTGCTTCGTTCTTGGAAAGTCATATGGAATTTCATGCAAAAGAATTGACCGCGTCTGTTTAAATGCTTTGGGTATCTAAGTGCTTTTAGTATGTGCTGCCACGAGCTAATTTGTATCATTAGCTAATATTAAGTTTGAATTTGGCGTTCTTTATATTGTTCGCCGTTTTCAATCAATTGGCGCTTCCATCGATAAGTTGGTAAGCTTTTGTTATTGTTTGGGGTTTAATTCACCGAAAAAGTGCATAAATATACCAAGGTTATGACACAGACTAATTGGATCTGGAAATAATAATTCCAGTAAGTCTGTCCATGTTTATTTCAAATAAAGTATATCTTTAACCCTTGTGATAAAATTTAATGCTAAATTCCCGCAACATCAGAATCCGTAGTATCAGAATCAGTATCAACATCAGAATCCATAAATTCCCGTAGTATCAGAATCCCGTAGCATAGCGCTATTTTCCCTCAACTGACTTGTTAGAGCTGAAGCGTTAGTGTCCCCCTTAGCTTACGGCGGAGTTGAAATTCGTGTTAACCATAACAATGTTTGTTCTCGCTGTTTAGCTTTGTTGCGTTTAACGGAAGCTGAGAGTCTTACAATGGACGATCTCGATTCGCTTCAACTCGATTTAGAAACCTTGTTATGTAGCATTGTCGTGGAATCTGCTGCCGTTCAAGTGAAAAATAAAACCTTCAAAATGCATATACCGTAAAACCGTATTACTAATTTGTGTTTATTTATAGAGACAATTGGACACTTTGGAAGACGGCGAAAAGATACAAGCTAAAGAAAAAAGCTTAATGCTAGTGGTACATCAAATATCACTTTTAAAAAATTATGCTTATCTGTTTCCCTTTCTTTCGTGGTTTCGTTTTTTTCTGTCAAGCCTCCTTCTCCTCCTAAGCGAAGTAAACACGAAGACAAGTCTCCCAAAAAGTTGAAAGAAGGCAGCAAAAGAGACGTGAACACTCCACCGTTAGGAGCCAAACCTCCTAAATTTAAAGGAGTATGTATCGACAAAAGATCAAATTTGATTCCATTAATATGCTGTATTTCTTTATTGGTGTTTTTACAGAAAGTCGAAACAGATGACGAGTCTTATGAACAGCTCAGAGTACCGTCAGTTAAGGATGACACGCCTAATCGATTCTGGTCCTTTGTGGAATCATATTGTGGGGAAGTTACTTTCGAGGATCTAAAAGTTCGCTCAATTTTATTCACGCCAAACATTTATTAATTAAAAAACCTAATGGTTTTTAGATGCTAGATGACCTTATCGATAACCATGGCGAAGACCAGGAATATATGCGTATTCCTCCACTCGGTAAACATTACGCTTTACGCTGGGCAGAAGAAGACATGCAACAAGAACAAAAGGAGAGCATGAGACTCCCGCAGCCACAACAACCAGGCGTGAAGAAAGTAGCTTCCGCAGTTTGCGGTCTCAAGGATTCCCAGCGAGTTTTAGACACGGCTCATAAAGCTTGGTAAAAAAAAATCTTACGATACCCAAAAGCGTTCTGTTCAAAATTTGTTTGAAAAAGGGGCCGCGATAATTCGAGTTCAGTCGTCTGTGGTCCTTTCACTCAAAGACTCGTGTCAGCCCTTATGGATAACAACATTGCTTCTTCTGCTGAAGATACAATGGATTTTGAGCAAGGTAAAGAGTTGAAATTTGCCTCGTTTTCTTCAAGGATCAGTTGTAGATAGCGAAGGGGAGAATGTGCAGTTGACTGTGAAGATGGCTTCGGGTCAAGCATCTGCGTTGGAGCGACAGATCGCCAAAGAGTTAAAAGAACAAGGATTCTTCTTTGGAGACTGTCAGGAGGTAAATTTTTCTTCATTTCCTTCTATTTTTTCCTTAATTCTCTTAAATGTTTTTGCTTTTTTACTCAGACCGAAGACGACGAAATCTTGGCCGAGCTGCGGAGATGTCAAGGTGAGCTCCAGATCATCGCAACTCACAATCTACAGCAATTAAATCGCTTACGAGAACTTGGAAAACGAGAAATGGCCCGACAGCAAGTATCTAGCAAGCTCCACGTTGTTGATCAAGAAGTAAACGGGCAGTTAAGTACCTTAAGATATGGGCTAACTTTTTTTTTCTTTTAATATTTCAAGATTGTGGATCTGTACAAGAAGTTGACAGCTGCTCGTCAAAAGAGAAAGCTACCGAGCAAAAAGGAAAAGGAACACGCGTGGAAAGCTCTACGAGAAAGGGAGGACATTTTGCAACAATTAAACAGTAGATAATTTGTGGGGTAATACATTCATGACACCATCGCGTATGGTAAAAAATCATGGACGAAATTCATTTACTCACACGAAAAAAAAATATTACGTTTTCCAGAAGTAGGGATTTTTCTCAAACCGTTGCTTGAAAGTTTTGTACCAATTTGTCAAGGCGCTTGCTGGGATCATAACACCTTGGTTGTTGGGATAGGTGACTCCGAAGCTCATGGTGTAGTTGTAGAGGTTTTCGATCATTTTTTCGGCAAATTCTGCGTAGGTAGGAATGATAGAAGGTTGTACTGCGGGGGCAGGCGTTAGATCTGTTATGCGCTCAATTGGCTCGATGGAAATCCCAATCTGCGCATGCGGAGATACACTGGAGCCGAATGTGAGTCCGGCTCCGTTCTGAGATTCAAACTTCAGCTTGCCAATCTTGAAGATAGCGGAAGGTTTTGAGTTGCTTATGAATCCTAAGTATTGGAAAGTGGGAGGAGCAGAAGGATCAGGCCAGCTGAAGTATACAGCGGCTGCCATGCCCTCGGGCAACGGCTGGCTCCCGGTTAGGAAGACGACTAAGTGGTTGATTTTGTCAGCTTCTGGAATGTTTATAAGAAACTGCGCATTCCCGACCAATTGGAAATCCGTCTGGACCTATTAATATCAAGGTCAAGAGGTTATGGTCATTAACGCTAAAAGCTGGCCAAATAAGTATATTTTTTCTAGTTACCAAGCGACCGGAGACGATAAGTCCAAGCATTGGCGGACTCGCCATTGCTTTAAAATATTACAAGTCAATAAATTCAAATAAGTTTGAGATAAATACTTTGGCTATATAATAGCGAAATAAATACTGCAAAACGATTATAATGGGAAATTCCAAGTTCGTTTCTGTTCGAGTATTACCACGAAAGTAAACAAAATTCGGAAAAACTAAAAACTGAACCATGAATTGTTAAGTTTTAAGGCCTCGCGTGGAACAGACGTCGCCCTGCGACGTCTCAGCGACGGAAGGGCGACAGCCAATTATCAATCGCTGCGTTCAAAAGTGACGACCCGGCTTCGTCAAAAATACGTCAAAAACTCCTTAATCGGATTACAGTTGGCGAAAGAAGAATTCCCGTAGGGACAATTAGCGACCTGAAAGCGCGGGGCGTAGTAGCTCTTTCCGACGTCGCCCAACCTGCAAGCGACAAAAACTTTTGGCGGTCAAATTCGACGTCCGGGAAACCCGAAGGTGACGTTAATTTTGAACTTATATTAACGTCTGAAAGGTGACCACGACTTCCGACGTCGGCGACATCATTTCAACCATTTCCCGACCATAGTGTGCTACTATTGGTGCTCCGAATTTCACCATTATTCAGAATTATGGCGCTTCAGCATGGCACATTTTGATTCGAAAATTCTCATTCTCTGCGTAATACGTTGAAATTATTTGAGATGCAAATGCATGGGATATATGAATCTACTTTACCTACTGATTTTCATTTTTAATATCGGTTTCACTCTTTTTTCCATGATGTTCAAGTTATGAAAATTGTAAGTAAATCATTTATCAAATTCTTTAGCAGCAGGTGAAGTAGTTTGTATTATTACGATAGTTTTGAAAAAACAATTTGTAATTATCTCTTTCCGTTTCTTTTAATTTCTTGTTTAAAGTTTATTGAATTACAATAGAAATGGTATGACATTAGTGCCATCTTTTGACAAAAGAAATATATTTCTTGCGCGGTCCTATAGGTAAATCGATTTCTAACTTGTTAAATCAATTATTTACATAGCTTTACATCGAGACTCGAGAGACCACAACAAAATCAGTCTTGTGTATACATATTTGTACACGTTTTTGTAAGGTCTTGATTACACAACGTTTCGTTTGATGTAATTTGGATCGTAAGTCTTTATATAGTTCTAGCTATTAGAGAGAAAACACAATCATAGTAACTATAAATTTGTTCTTTCTACGTTCTAGATGGCTAATGGAAGCAATCCGTTGGGTTGGGAGGGGATCGACGTCGTTCAGCACATTAATAAGCTGTTTCCAACCGAGCAATCCCTTTCTAACATAGACGATGTTATGGTTAGTGTGGAAGGACAGATACGAAGTCTGGAAGAAGACATCCGCGGGGTTATTCATGCCCAAACCTCTGCCGGCAGCGTAATTATAGCTGAATTTTCGTTTTGTTCCCCTCTACTAAGCTTTTATGTTTTAATTTCCTTTAATCTTAGGACGGTTGCACTGCATTATACGAGGCTCAGCGTGCCATTGCGCATCTTATGTCTCGAATTCATGACGTCAAATTCAAAGCAGACAAATCGGAATTAGCCGTGAGGGAAATCACTCGCGATATCAAGGAGTTAGACGCAGCCAAGAAGAATATCACTGCTGCTATTACTACCCTAAACCACCTCCACATGCTAGTTGGTGGCGTGGAAACCTTAAAAACCATGACTCAAAGGCGTTTGTACGGAGAAGCTTCCAATTTGATGCAAGGCATCCTTAACGTCCAAGATCATTTTGCGCAATATGTGGGTATCCCTCAAGTAAAACAGCTCTCGGAACAGGTACGAATAAGCTTAGACATTAGTTCGTTAAAATAATATATAAGTAAAATAAATAAATCTTGAAAGAAACTTACTAGCACATTTCAAAAGGTCACGCAAATCCAAAGTCAGTTAGGAGACCAAATTATACGAGATGTGAAAGCTGCGTTAACACCTAGTAACTCCAAACCAGCCAACCCTCCTTTGTCTAGCGAAGACGTGAAGCTCGCTTGTAGTTTGCTAGGAAATCTACCCTCTAAATATCGGTAAAATAGTTTTCTTTTTACCCTGTTATTAATTTGGAATTTTATAGTTCAGTTGTTAAACCTTTTACAACTATAAATCTCGACTTTTTTTTAATTTTTGTTAACTTGTTTCTTATAAATATTTGTTTATTTATAGATTGTTCTGTTTATTTAATTTCTTTCTTTTAGGGATCATCTAATCGCGTGGCTCGTTCAAGCTCAGTTAGCGGAGTATAGACACTTGTTTAGCGAAACGGAAGACGTTGCTTGGATCGATAAAATCGATAAGCGTTTTGCATGGATCAAAAAGAAACTGCTTCAATTTGAAGAAAGTATTGGAAAGACTGTCCCTGACGAGTGGAACTTATCTGAACGCATAGCCGTCGAGTTTTGCTTCATCACAGGGTACAAAATTTGGGAGTCTTAACACCTGTAATTGGTTTACTCTTTTCTGGGGTACGGATAGAGAGGAGTTAAGCAAGTTGGTCGCCAAACGAGCTCACGAACTCGATGTGCAAGTGCTCATATTTGCCCTACAGAAAACCATAGCCTTTGAAGAACTCCTGTCTAGACGATTCTTGGGCACTACGATCGCGTTTTCGAGTCGGAATCGGCAGTCATCAACCAGTTCATTTTCAAACATTCCACAAAATCCCTTCGAAGAAGTCAATCCTTTTGATGAGAATGTCACCCAAGAGCCTACGGAGTTTAAAGGACTCATAAGTCGATGTTTCCAACCCTTTTTGCACGTTCTTGTGACTAGTCAAGACAAGTAATACTGTTTTTTATTCTAAAAAACGATTTACACCCAAGAATTTGACTGTAGGAAGCTAAGTGAATTGCTCGAGCAGTTTGTAAAAGATGCTGTGAGTATTCCTACATACTCACCTGGCACTAGAGGAGGTAATGGAGAATGCGCATCGCTTCTACCGTCTTGCGCAGACTTGTTTGTGGCGTATAAAAATATTCTGACACAATGCGCACAACTCACACATGGATCCACTTTGGTTTCCTTAAGCAAACTCTTTGAAAAATACCTGCGAGAATATGCGACTCGCGTATTACAGGCTAAATTACCAAGGTAAGGGCTCAATTATCCGTTAATTAGCTTAATTCTGTCTTATTGTATTTATTTTTCTTATAACTTCCTAGAGTTGCCACTATGTCGAGCGGAATTTCGCGCGAATTAATTACTGCCAATATTATACAGAATTTCCAGTATCTACTAAAGGAAGGTGATAGTGGCAGTCTTAAGTTAACTTCGGAGGAAATCGGGAACGTTTGCTGGTATTAAGTTGTTCAACAGATAAGGGTCTTATACATAATAACAGTAAAAATCCATTTTCCCCCTTGTTGAATTAGTGTCCTGACGACGGCAGAGTATTGTATGGAGACAACATCTCAACTGGAGTTGAAAATCAAAGAAAAGGTGGACACAAACTTGACTGGGGAAATTTCCTTACAAGGCGAGCAAGACATGTTTGGAAAGTACGGTGTTTTCTCGTAAAATTGACCTCAATTTACTTATGCAAGAACCGTTTGTTCTTTTATTTTTTTCACTGGGCGACAGTGTTGTCGGCCATTGTATCCAACTGCTGGTCTCTGACTTGGAACTAACGTGTGACGCCCCACTGCAGAGTATGACCAGGGTAATTCATTCCTATTTTGTTCCTTTTAATATTATAATATTTCCCATTTTTGCTATATTTTACGAAAAAAATATAATGTCAAAACTCAAAAGATATTCAGAAGATTTTTTTTTATTTAAAGATATTTTGGAGCAGATCCAGGGATTTTTAACGAATTTTCTTTCACTTTCTCGTTCTTTTTAAGTGTTTCTCTTTTCTACATATTTCTTGCAGGTACAATGGTCTGCGATAGAATGCGTTGGAGATCAATCGCCGTATGTGACAACGTTAGCTACGAATTGGAAGCAAACGGTGCCACTCGTAAGGGATTTGCTCAGTTCCACGCGAAAGTACTTCACTCAGTACTGTGTGAGATTCGCCAAGTAAACGAATGCTCCAACCTACTTCTATTCTTATGATGTTACATGTTAAACGTTTTTCTTCCCACTTTCCAGTTCATTCATTCCCAAGCTGGTCTCGAGTTTGTTCAAATGCAAACCTTTGGGCGTTTTAGGAGCTGAGCAACTCCTGCTCGATGTTCATATGATGAAGAGTCTTTTACTTGACTTGCCCTCGCTGGAATCTCTAGTGAGAAGAAAACCACCTGCTAGGTAACGGGAAAGAGGTCAGTTTTATGAAACGGCGCGGAAGGTTAATGTTCGTTTTAACCTTCTTTATAGCTATACGAAAGTAGTTTCGAAAGGAATGACTAGGATCGAACTAATGCTCAAGCTCTGTATTGATCAGTCTGAGACTCCAGAGCGTTTTATCGACCAATATATTAAATTGTTACCGGATTCCGATCTTCCCGAGTTGCAAAGATTACTAGAATTGAAAGTAATTAGACCTATTTTTATTAAATTTTTTTTTTCATTATATGAAAATGTTCGAAGCATTTTGTGGTTTTGTAGTGCAACACTTCTTAACTGTCGAATATTTAGGGAGTACGAAGAGCTGATCAACAGGTGATGACGGAAACCTATCTTTCTCGCATTCCTACTGTGGCGGCAGCCCCTGCAGCATTGTCTTCTCCTACTGTGTCAAGTGTGAAACGTGACCAAGAATCTTCACGGATTAGAAAGTTGGAGAAATTGATTCGCAAACGCTTGTAGCTTTTACTTGCTAATGAGTGAAAGCATAAAAGCAGGGGTGAAAGTGTAAAGTATAATGCATACAGACAGTATGGTCCCAAGAGGGGCAAACACATAGATATAACCTTATTTGTGACTATTTGTTAAGTATTCTGGTTGTTATTGTTTTTTAGAAGAGTAGACCATTTATTAATGGCAGGTCAGAAAACACATTTGGTATACATTATACAGAAGTAACGATTTGATTGAGCTGCCTGCAGCTCGGCATTTAAGAGGTCTCAGATATCCCACTCCCCTTTCGAACATGGTTCGTAATGTTCGTAGACCAAACGAAGATAATGTTCGTGACAAAACAAAGGGAAAAAGGCATGTAATAAATTATAGTTTTTTCAAACCACAGCACGTCTCCCTAAAGCCCAATGGGAGTGCATTTGATCTTACGGCACTTGGCCGTATCGCCGGTGTAAGCTGCGGTTTTGAAGGTGCTCATATGCTTCCTGTACGTATCTGGGGCGAAAGCCGATGCCACTCTGCGAACGAAAAAAAGACGATCAACATTATACAACAAGAAAAGAGCTTAGCTTTACCCAATGAGTGAATCCTTGTAGTAAATGTTCTTGGCCATGCTGCCAAGTTCGCAAACCAGTCTTTCCATACACTCGTCAGATTGAAGAACTTGCCCATAAATGTTTTGTACCCGAGTGGAGATAATATCCATATAGCTGGTAGCTAGGGCGAGATTTAAAAAAAAACGTTAGATTAAATTATTTAAGCTTTCATTGGTTCCTTACTTTCTGGCTCATCCAAATCACGCCTCCTACGACCAATGGCAATAGGTGCGGCTAGCAAAGCTAAACCGGCCAATGCAGCGATAGGAAGACCGAACGCGGTGGCCATTCCCGTACGGGTTAAACCGCCATCGGGATTTAAAAAGGTGCTGGTACTAAGAACGGGATAGAAATGTGTTAAAAGACAGGAGGACATGTTGGAATTTGTCTGAGCTCACCGGAAAAAGGAAGCGAGACCAGTAGGGCCATCAGTTCCTTGAATAGCAGCAGAGTTATGCGAATATTCCAAAGCTTCTAGGTAGCTATCCTGTTGGAATTGCTGCTGCCGCTGTAGAGGGTTATGAGCTGGCTGTACGTTTTGGTGTGCAGGCTGTGGCAGCGTATATTTGGCGGCGGGGTGATGTACAGGCTGCAAATCTGCAGGCATGGCTGCAACCATTGCTACTCCAGCTACTCCGATGAAGAGGTACGCAGACCAATTCATGATTTTTACAGTTGGAACTTTCGCAGTTTATTCAAAACGTATCAATAACGACCACTCACGTTGACAATTCGAGCTGTACTAGCGCTTACACCAACACAGAAAGCAGTCAAATACTGTTCGAAATAAGATTCTCCAAGAAACAAGGTGTGCACCACACTGAACAGCAGTTGAAAAGGAATAAAGAAGCTACAAGGAAATTCGGTTCCTTGTATAGGTGCACAGTTGGGCAAGGTTTCGAGTATCCCGGTAAAGGAAACCTGTAACCTACTTTACACGACAAAGACCAACCCCATTCTTGAAACTTCGCGGGAATTTGAGCCTAGAGGTTTTTGGGTATAGTACTTGTTAGACAGGAAAAAGGATCTTTAAGTCGTCTTTCCTGCAGTGCGCCAAAGTGGCACGAGAAACTTTTTAAGGCCATTGTCCTCTCGGTAGAGGATGCCATAATCTAGGTCGCATGGTGATCCAGGTGTAAGTTCTCGCTGTCTTCCGCATTCCCTCCAAGTTCAGCTAACGTGAAACGGTTAAGTCGTTTGCCTTTTGCCATTCCGGCTTTTCTGGATACAAAAAATTAAGATGCGACCGTTTTCATTGAAGCGTCTGTTGGTGAACCAAAGAACAACAAAGGACGAAGTCGACAAACTCTTGACGCTAAATTTAGACCAGAACGAAGGCGTATTCTTTCGAACGGATGTCTCTGAATTAATGCGTTAATAACAGTATAGTTATAGTTACATGCGGCGATATATTCAATCTCTTTATGACTTTAGCGTGTTTTTATTATGTTGTTTATATCTTCATGTACATTATTTATTCAATATTTTAGGATTTATGGATATATTTTTTACCATTCCTAATTATACTTTCACCTGCATTAATTTACCGTTTCTAATTTTTAATTTACCCCATTTATTAGTGAAGTAGCAACGGGCAGTTTTTGCAATTCATTATGTTGAGATGAGAAAGGAAGTGGTCAGAATTAAATAGGGCAAGCATGACTCATCTTTTTAGAAGCTAATAAGGATTGCGGGAAAGTGGTCTTTCGGTTTTGGGTAAATATTGACTACGAATATCTGGGAACTAGGGGATCCTATAATTTGATGAAAGTTGGTCAGAAAGTGGGTAAACCCCTAACCTAGCTAGGTTTGAACTTTCGCCGCTTTAAATCTCTAGAAATTATCTAGATAGATAACTTCACACAATCCTCGCTTTTCCTTCTACTTTCTTTCCAGAAAATTCCATATTTCGATGCTATCTTACCCAAACTTTTAGTTTATTTCTTTCGCAAGACAGCATTCTTGAGTATAATATTCTTTGTTATTACTGTTTTCTACATTAACGTAAGCTGTAATCTACATAAACCCAGTAATAGGCTTTGGCCTAAACTGGTAATAAATTAAAAAACAAAAAAAAAAAAAACGTAAGCTGTATTTTAAGATTCTATCGGAGGCAAACATTCCATTCCTTATACCCTTGTAGAAAGAACAACTTTGGAATGTTGTTTTTCTTGCAAGGCTATATATCAGATCTTCTGGTTTTTGTTTTAAAACCTCATTTGTTGTAGCATTTCTTATTATTAGTTGCTTTTTCTCAGCAGATTGTAAGTAACTGGTCCAGATTCGAACCTGGGTAGAAATAACATTCAAACCTCGTTATATCTCAACAATTTTAAATCTTGATCTGCTGAAACCTCATTAACTCAATAAGGGTCTGGGAAATCGACAACTTTGATCTTAAGTCAACGACGAATTTGACTCGAAGAAAACAACGAAACGCAATACTCAAATTTCTTTCTTTCTGGTGTCTCAGTACAATCATCGTGTTTTCAGCAAAACTGCTTACACAGGTTGAGGAATTTTCTTTAAAATAACAAAGCCTTCCATGATGGGTGTCAACGAAGCGTATTCTTCCGTGGCCAACTCAGCTCTTTCACCGTATGCCAGAAGCACAGGCGTCGTATGCGTTTGGAAACCAGTTATCGTCTTCGGTTTCCCAGCTTGTCCCACAACATCCACCGCCTACAAGCCACATTAATTACAAACTCAAACCAGAAGCCCATGAATTTCTTGTTACCTGTCCAACACGAACTGAAACTGGCAATGGTCTCAAATCCTCATCAAAGGTGACCAGCATACGAGGCTGCATTGCTACCGCCAAAGTATACAACAAATAGTGCGACTTGCCCAGTATAACTAAACTCCAAAACACAATTGAGCATCAACTTCGTAGCATAATTTCCTCAATAAGTTACCGTTCTTGACATCCAAACAGGCCACCAATGTAGCCAGGAGACCAGACAAAGCTACTGGACTAAGCAGCTGCCTTTCACTGTGGTACGGACTCAAAGTCAAAGTCCCTTTTCCCAGATGTACCAAGCCTTGTGCCAATCTTACCATAAACAGCTGGTTGGCGTCTTTAGCATGGTACTGCGCTAACTGACGTAGCATAGCGGCCAGTCTGTTATATTCGTACATGTAATTAGTTGCCTTTACTGGCTTTCAATAAAAAAAAATGGACCTTGCATTGTTGGTCCCTGCTCCAACAATACCCATAGCTAGAATAGCGTTATGGGCCACCTCTGCGTCATTATCGTGTGAAAACTTGGAAAGCGTATCCAGGACAGAAAGTCGAGGATTAGACACGGATATTAAAGCTAAAGCCAACGGTACAGCTCTCCGTATGGTTGGTTCGCCATATCGTAGCTATAAAAATGACAAAATATAATCAGAAATTTTGTCTTTTAATCCCGTTAAACAGTTTCTAATCTATTACCAAGTGCCCAAAAGATCTCAGCGCCATTTCTGCACCAATATCTTCGCCCATTGCAATAAGGGCGATTCCCAGCACAGCCACAGCTTGCTGAGAGGATAAGTCTACTGCCGGGTCGTCTTTTGCAGCATCCTTCTTATCCTTGTCTTTTCTCTCATCCTTTTCCTATTTATATAAAAAAAACTAAGTTGAGATTGATTGGTGAGATTTCTTCTTGTTACCTTATCAGGAGCAGCGTCATAATGCTCGCTGCATACATGCAACAGCTGCTGCACTTTCAAGACGTTACCCGTACCGGCAAAGGCGCAAACTTCTACAAGAGTACTGGCCATGGCTCGAAACGGTTCAGGAATGACTTCCAAGGCAGCAATGACAGCTTCTACAGCGTCTTGCTTGCCCAGATACGTCAAGCCAAGGCCCAAAGGCAAGAAACGCGCATAAGTATCTTTCAGGTCCAACGCTGACTTCTCCATCAATGTTTGCAGCAAGGCAGAAGTCACATCTCCGTTGCAAGAACCCACTGCTACCAAGCCACAAGCCAAACCAGTGACACCGACCACTTCCATGGAAGATTTGGAGTTGGAAAGAGCAGGAACCAACAAACTTAACACGTCCTCTCGGTTAGATCCTGCGTAAGCTAATCCCAAACCTAAAAAGACAGACAAATATTAACTATTTTAAAAGATAATTCAAAATTTGTTAGATTAAAAAAAAATCTACAACTTTTGAAATCTTAAAACAAATATTTGAAAAATTAAAAAAAAAAAAATTTTGAAATGTTTTTTTAGTAATTAAAAATGGCAAAAATGGGCTTAAAATGAAATTAAAATTCCACAAAATGCAAGGTTAAACTAAGTATTGTTGCAAAAACTCATGGTTATTAACGATATCTTACCTAAGATGGCGCCAACTCTCATCACGTTATTAGCATGGAGTACGTAATCTGACAGCAAAGCTAAGGCGGGATCGCATTCATTGCGAACACCACTGTTGACAATGCCACAGGCCAACAGAGCGCCAGACTACAGAAGAATTCCGGAAAAATACAGTTAAACGACCTAAAACTTAACAAAGGTGGCTTTACTTTGATGTAATCCTCGGAGGAATAGAGATATTTATCAATCTGCGTCAAACCGCCATCAATATCCCACAAAAGAAGTAAACCTAGTGAGGCTGCAGCACTTAGCATTCCTGGTTGAACAAAAATTATCAACACATTAGGTTATTGTTGATGAAAAGAAGCATTATTTTACCATGTTCCTTGTTTTTGTACAGCCATTTGTTGCCATCATCCATTAGGAGTTTGTCTTGACCAAAAGCAGCGTTTACGAAACCATTGACAAAGCTAGAAGCCAAATTCTGACGCGCAGAATCAACCTGACTGCTACTATAGCCAGGACGAACGTTTTCCAAGTGGCTTTTGTAGATGTCTTCAGGCGTTTTGGGTTCCATAATGTCCAACTATGAATAAATAAAGAAAATCTATTAGTAAATACATTCGCACCTAGAAGTATCTAAAGAAAAGGTGACTAACTTCGCGAGCCAGAGCCAAGAAATGATTGTTCAAATGAGAGTTGGACATGATTTCCACCAGATCGTCATAATCCTCCAGCTCTTCGTTCAATTCCAAAAAGACTTGCTGGCGAGCTAGCATGAAAGCTAGCTGCTTCCTTAATAAACTGTCGAAAAACAAAAGATTAAATCATGAAAATTGTGCAAATATTGCACCTGTCTTTGCAGGAAACGAAAATCTCTTCGATCAGGGTCAAATCATTGAGCTGGAGTGCGACTCGGAGAGCTTGGGCGTGTTGGTTGAACTTGCGGAAGAGTGTCAACGACGTTTTCAGCAAGTTGGTATTTTCCGGATCAGGCACATAAGCGACGCAACTCGTAAGGTACAAGCACACTCTAGCGTGCGAGGCCTCGTCCACGTACTGCTCCAGCAAGTCTAAACGTTCCAATTCCATAAGCAAATCGCACGCTTCGGCTTCAGCATTGTGGGACATTTGGTAGGCAGCAATGCAAGTGGCTAGCTTGACCAGTGGTTCTTGTTTGGTTGTGTCATCGCCTGACAAAGCGTTCCACTCCAACGCGACTTCTCCAGCCAAATGCCTGGCAATTTAAAAAAAATACGCAAAATTATTGAAAAAAGTTACGCAAATTTTAGAATAAATGCGGCATTCATGAAAAAAGACGAAATTGTTAAGAAAAACAGGAATTTACCGAACGTATTCGTGGCCCCAATCAGCCACATTATCAGTGCCAGCAATTAGACGAAATTCTACGCAGTCTCGACCATCTGCATTGGTCATGGCCAAAATGGAAATGATTTCCGCACAGAGCTTGTAAGTGGCGGTGTCCGTAAACTTGGTAAGTAAGTTCTTGAGCGTGCTGTAATGCGGACGCAAGAATTTCAACGGCTTGGGAACGCTCGTCATGGAGGTTGTGGATGCTTTGATGTGACTCCTCATGGACTCCAATGCTGGCAGCCAAAGATCGGCTTGATTTTCCTGTGAAATTGACACGTTTTACTATGAAAAATTGTATTTTTTGGGTACCTGAATTCGCTCGACCAACATAGTAAGTTCTTCTTGGAGGTGTTTATCTTCCTCTGACTATTAAAAACATGTTAGAAACAGTTAAAAATAACGATCAATTCTATAATTTAAATGCAAAAAATATATATATAAATACCAACTCGACAGGCGCATCTTCAGGTTTTGCTTTTCCTTTTCCAGAAGCTTTTGAGTCCTTTCCTTTCACCGGCGTCGGATCCTTTGTGGTATTGGTCTTTTCGACTGCCATTTTTCCTATCACTTCGCTGTTTACACCTATTATTTCGCATATTAGATTAAATCAGTTACTAATTTGTTAATATTAAGTATTATATGTTACCAAAGCTCTCTACTTCAGCTTTCCAAAAAAGCACGAGAAAATCCGTAACGCTATAAAGTAAATATAAAGTTTTTAAACGTTTTGCAAAAGTACACAATACGAAGCGTTAAGTCATCGCCGGATCGTGAAGTGAGTAAGAAAATGAAAGTACAGGCCGTTACAAAGAACGCTTTAAACGCTAGCGTCACCAAGGGGCCATTTCTTTCATTACGAAACTTTCATAAAGCCCTGTTACCTTTCACCAGCTCTTTCAAGGCTCGCATCAGCGCCACAATCTCCACAAAACCGACATGAAAGTAGTGGTACTTCCGCACCGACTCACGGCGCTGCTGTTCCCTCCAAAGTGCAATGATAAATGCTCTCAGCGAGCAAGCCACTGAGTTGCACTTTGGAGGAGAAGTGGTATCTCCGCGTAGGCTCGTGGCGCTGCTGTTCCCCTCGTCTAGCACGCTATCTCCTGTTGTAGGATGGAAAAACTTGGCACAGCATACAGCTGTGCTTTTTAGACGCTTCCACGTCTCAGTTGAGTTAAATTTGGTTAAGTTAGGCTAAGTTCGCTTCGGTTAGTTTAGTATAGGTCGTCCAGGTTGTTTCAAAAAGGCTTTTCGAGTTCATGGCGTGTCAACACTTGCCTAACGGGCCACAACACTTCCACTCGAGTATACCTGTTCCTTCTGGTTCTCCTGATTCCCACAGAAGGTTAGTTAGCTACCTCCACGTAGCAAATATCAGCTTAGCGAATTTTGTCTTAGGATAACGGAAGGCAAGGGATAAAGTATAAGCGAGATGGAAAGAGGGGGAGAGAGAGGCCTAACCAGCCTATTGTCAAACATCACACATAGGGCCGTCTTAACACCCCCGTGGGACCCTGGACCAAGTTTCAAAATGAGCCACTAAACAAGTCAAGATGGGCCCCTAAACAGGTCAGGGTGGGTCCCTACAGGCCCGTACCCAGGATTTTGCTTCGGGGGTTTCAAGTAAAAAATATTTCGGGGGGTAAACCCCCGAACTCCCCCTGGGTACGCGCCGGGCCCCCTAGCCTCGTGGGGCCAATGCCCAGTTGGCCCATGTGATAAGACGGACCTGATGATAAGACCATGTGATAAGACGCCACTAACGCTTTCAACACGTTCTTGAAGTTTTTTTTCGAGGTTTTCAATGACAATACGTACTCATATTGTTATTATTTAAACGCAACTCAATTTTCAATATGTCGTACAACCTAACTAAAAGTGACAATAAGTGGCAGAAAGTAACTTGAAGTTACTTTCTGTTACTTCCTGCTACTTTCTGTCATACTTATGTGCACTTATGTACACATATGTGCATTTATGTACACTTATGTGCACTTTCTGCGGTTCCCGAGTTACTTTTTGCAGTCCTGAGTTTTGTCATCTCGGGGCTTCCATAGCTGCGCCCTAAGCCATGGCCTAGGTTGGCCTTGTGGGAAATCCGCCCCTGTATATAAGCATAAGCATATAAAATACAAACGTTTTTAGGTTTCAGTTGCTTAAAAATGATACCAGTGGCGCTAGAACAGCGGCGCTGAAAACCGTTTTCTTACTGGTCGTTTCCCTTCCTTGTACTAAATTGGCTTAGGCCGTGCCATGGAGTGTTGTTGAGTGCACAAGTTTTTTTCAATTTGTCACTATTTTGTCTAGTATTTTGTAGTCCTAAAACCCATGATTAAAGGGAGACTACTTCCACACAATCCATTAAACGGTGAGTTGTCCTTTATGCTCTGTACGTTCTATGTATGTAGTATTTAGAGCAGATTTTGGGGGTCTGTCCACTTTGCTTCAGCATCTTGTTTTTTTTTTGTTTTCTTTTTCTTTCCAATTTTATCTGAAATGTTATCTCTACCTACCAACGGCAACGTTTCAATGTACTAAGTTCCAGTTATACCCTAAATTACCCATACAAATGATCATATAAAGCAATTGTAGAGTAGCAGAACTATCCCAAGAAATTGGTCCATGATCTCATACATAATAACACCCGCAACGCTAGTCGCGAATAATTTGACAAGAATGGTCAAGTGTATCTGCTTATCAAATTGAATATTTTTTTTACTAATCCCATAGAGATGTAGCGGATTATCTCCGGTTTATTCCTGAAGTCGCTCGACTTCTCCCGAAACTGGGCGGTCTTGTTCTGTTCCGAACCTGAACTAGACCGAAAAAGATAGTTGTAAAATGGGTTCAGCTACATCAGTTCCTAGTGTCGGGATCATGAATTGCAAGCTGGACAGTGGCGATTTTGAAGATAAACAACTCAACTGCTTAGTGATTGATAAACTACCTGGTTTATCGAGGTAAGAACGACTTTTCGAAACATTAAAGGCAGTGTTACAATACTTATATTCGTCTTTTTTTCCTTTTTGTAAACTCTAGAGAGAAGAAAAAGAAATCCACCGGTTTTGCCACATTACGCCGCAAGTTTATTCGGCGGAGACGGTGCTCCAAAAGCTTGGACCATGGCAAAGTGTTCCGAGAAGGTCTCGCGGACTGGAGTACTTTAGAATTGAATGCTTTAGTCGAGCAATACGAGGCCAGTGCCGCCCTGAAAGACTTGACAATGCAAGCCGATTTAGCCCGCCCCCCTGCTGCTACATTCCGTCAAGACTTGTCTGACTTATACGACTACAAGTACTGTACCGACGTGACTTTAACGTTCCAGGGTGCCTGTTTTCCTGCCCATCGCGCAGTCTTGTGCGCACGCTGCCCGTACTTTCGTGATAAGCTGAGTCACCCCAACAACCGGCGACAAGTCTCGATGGACAGTTTAGCATCACGAGGCTTGGACGTGCCCCTTTTCGCCGCCTTATTGCGCTATTTGTACTCGGGCGAATGGGGGTGGGGCGAAGATGGCCGCAAAGGCGATCGACTTGACATGTTATATCGTTTAAAGGAAGAGTTTGGCACCCCAAACCTGCTCGAGCACGATTTAAGGTATCTGTTAGACACGGGCGATATGGCGGATATGGTTCTGGTGTTCGGATCCAGCCAGGAATCGACGAGTGTGGACTCGCAAGATTTCAACAGCAGCGAAAGTGGCGTTGAAACGCGTCAGTCAGAGTATGGATTCCATGCGTGGGTGGATATACCGTGTCACCGGTCAATCTTGTGCGCAAGATCGCCTTTTTTGCGAAATTTAATCCAGCGCAAAAGCGCGAGCGAAGAATCAGCGTACGAGAAGCCGATGAGGATTGTTTTGGATGAAAGCGTGATCCCAAAACGATACGCGCGCCTTTTGATGCAGGCCATCTATTTGGACGTCGTGGACAGTAAGTTGATTCAACGAGGCGTTACTTTGGCCTGCGAAGACACTGCACCGAGTCAACCCTCTTGGTTGGAGGAGATTGTGGAACTCTATCAAGTAAACTTGTTTGAATAATCCAAGAAATTGAGAATGGAATATTTAAATTGACTTTTTTTTTGCATAGATTGGACGGTTTTTGGAGCTGGATATCCTCGCCCAAAGCTGTGAAGACTTTTTGGTAGAGCAGCTCACCTTAGAAGGCTTGCCTAGGCTGTTAAGATGGTCGCATTTGCCCCATGGATCACCCTGGGTGAATCGGCAAGCTCGACAGTTACTCCGAGAAGAGTTTGGACAGATGGGAACCTCCACCGTTCTTTTAGAACTGGACAAGGTTCATTTCGTCGATGCGCTGCAAAGCGATTTTCTCCAAGTGAGCTCCCAATGAAGGTTTTGGGGTCAAAAATTCAACTTTTTCTGTATTTTTCTAGGCCAGTGAATTGGAGATTCTCCAAGCTGTCTTGAAATGGGGCGAAAATCAGTTGCTGGAACGAATGGAAGACAGGGGTGAGTCTTTTGTTTATAGAAATAACGTAAATTCGTAAAATTTGGTGTATTAAATCGAGGTTTAGATAAGAAAAAATGTTTTTAAAGCTCCCGTATACCTTAGCTTATTGATAAGAAAGAGTCACATGTTTTTTATTGTTTTGCGAAGGACTTGCGTAAGAAAGTAAGAAAAGAAAGAGACCGCTAATTGCCGGAAAAGTTCATACGCTTGTTTTGCTTCTGAAAGTACGATTTATCACCACGGTTTGCTGTAGCAGCACAATGTACTTATACAGTGTACAATTACCACATCAAGTCGTCAAACTTTCTTAACAAGATTTCTCGAAAACGGCTTATTATCAGATTTGAAAGCAAAGTAAACAAAAGTTTTCTTTAGCAGCTAGTGGACAACCAAAGGACAGATTTTCAGGTAATGTATTTCTTATAGTTGTGAACTTCATTTACATATTGCTAATGTATTACGCATTGCAGAAAATTGTGCATCGGTTTTGCACTACCTGTTAATAAGTTCAAGGGGTTTGTCAAAGAATTTTTCATGAAATGCACTGGTTTTCTAAAAAAAGTGTTCCGAAATTCCCCATGCTAATCGCCTATGCCGAGCTAAGATATACGGGAGTCTTAAAGAGTTTTGAGGTGAGGGTGAAGGATTCTAGGTGATTGAAAGGATGAAAAATAGGGTTTAACTAAGATGTGCAGTGAAGAAGGTTGGCTTAAAGGTACTTTTTAACGTTTCTTGGTTCAATTTGTCTAGAGCCGAATCTTGTGAGTCAAACAGCGCATTCAATTTCAAGGAAAGGAGTGAGACGCCGGGATCTGAATGACGGGGAACTGCGCGAAATCTTATGCGACCTTTTACCGTATGTTCGCATTGAACATATCTTACCGCCCAACAACGAAACACTGCAAAACGCAATCCGGAGAGGATTGGTGGCTTCCCCGCCGAGGTATATGTTAGGTGAAGACCGGTGCTTGTTGCGAAGCAACGCTTGGATTCGCTACAGCGCTAATGAACTCCATACCAAGCCCAGACTTTTCATGCCGTACTATGAAGAAGCTAAAGTAAGGACAAAATTATGGATTTTTGAGCTTTTCTTGCTAATTGAACTCGCATTATGTGTTTTTCTAGAGCATGTTGAGAGAACGACTGGCTCATGAACCCGAGTTGGTGCGACTCCGCGTGATTAAGATGTCATCGAAGATCCCAGATGCGTTATACATGCTAGAAGAGGCTTGCTATTCTTCCAGACGTCATGTACTGCCTGTACAGCCTTCGGATGGCACTATAATTGGCTCTGAAGTGTCAGCTGCAGATCTACCGAGTAACTATCAACTTATTTTGTTAACTTTGAGTCGGAAGTGTTTGTAGCCTACGAAAGCTGGGCCTAATTCGGTGATTTTTGTCGTGTTCTTGTATATACTTCCTTCTACGTCGCTTAATTTATTACGTGTGACTTTCATTCTACTTTCGGTTTATTTGAATCATTTTATTTCCTTCTCTTTTCGAAGAGGGGAAAAAGCCCCATTAATTTGTCTTCTGTTTACGTTTTGTTTACTATTTTTTGTTTACGATTTGTAATTTTTTCTACTAATTTGTTTACTTTTTATTAATGTTCCATAAAGTTTAACTTATTTTGTGAGCATTGGTCTGGAACTGTTTGTAACTTTTTCATTCGCTTAAAAATTGTATTGTCTTTCCGTGTGATAAACTGTATTGTCATTTAGTGCCAGATCAAGAGATGTTGGAAGCCATGCTCAGACGAGAAAAGAAGCTGAAATCTTCCGCGGTTAGTTTAAGAGCCTATGAATTGCCCTTGGCGTCCAAAAGCGACATCAGTAAACAAATCCGGTTACGGGTGGTTCGAGAATTCCACTTACCTGACTCCATGGTAGCTGTTTTGGAGGTAAAAACTACTTTTTTTTTCAGAAGGATACATTTAAAACATTTTTTTCTTCTTTTTTTAAGGTCGCAAGCTATCGTTGTGAAGAACACGAAGCTGCCATTGCGTCTAGCGCTGGATCTTTGGAAGAAAGATGTTCCAGCGCTACGGATAAGAAGCTAAAATGTACTGGCATGAGAGAACATCCTCCCCATTCCAAAGGCAGCAAACATTTACATCCCTGCTCTTCTCTGTGCCTCGAATCGGAGGTTAGATCTTGTTAAACCATCGCGAATGCTTTGATTTCATGGAATTTTCTTAGAGTTATCTCACTGGGCTGCTTTCTCTGGCTTCTTCCGAAGCGGCTGGTGATCCCATGCCAGATATTGCGATTGCAACAGGCATGTTTGCTCCCTCGATAGTGGAACCCAGTGCTAGCCACCTGGAATCCTCCCTCGCCAGTCCGTTGCACAGTTACCCTCCTCGTGAAGCTGTTCGTGAGCTTCAATTGGACTTGGGAGATGGAGGAGCAAGTTTTACGAGCCACCGCCTTCATTGCAGATCAGTGGTATGAAGTTTTGAACTGCATTTATTGATTATTTGGAATTTTTGATTATTTTGTATGTATGTTTCGTAGCTCCCAGTGATGCAAACAGACGTTCCAGCTCATCTCACGCCATCGGCGCACTACAGAAGTTCGTTGTATAATCCACTGCCTTGGCGACCTGTAGCCTGTGTTTATAATAGGCGAGAGGGTGCTGTTCATACGCCTTCCTTAGATACGTTAGATATATCCGAACATGGTCGTGAAGAAACAGCCATAATGGCGGCCGGAAACGAGCGGTTGGTCAGTGGAGCCATTGCGCAAGGCAGACCTGATCTTACACCGAGGTTTAGGAACTTTAGGTGAACGTGTTTTACTTGTTTTTGTATGTTTTTCTATTGAAAGTATTCCGGCCTGGCGAAAGTAACCGGCCTGGCGGTTCACAGACTTGAACAGTTTTTCCAAAAAAAGTTTGGTTAGGGGACCACATTACTTGCTTGTATACTTCTGTTTTTTCAGACAATGGTGTTTTTGGCGGGAACAAAGAGCTGTTCCTATGACTTATGAGTTGTGTACGGTTTTGTTTTGACGTTTGTTAATTCACCGTTACCATGTATCGTGTCCAAAGTCTTTTGTTTTGGAATGGAATTTGTAAAACGCTGTGTTTGCCAACTCATGATAGAACAAAAAACAAAAGAGACCTTGGATTGACGCGGGTTTCCATATCAGTTTTGATCTCATGGTCTACTTCAGTTGTCGAGGCAGAACTGCGAAAGTATCGGAATTGTTTTGCTGCAAACCTGTGGACGTTGCAATGGAAAGACAACCCGCCTATTACTTTTTGTTTGTTTTTATTACATCATTTACCACAATAGCATCTGTTAGGTTTTCTCGAACTATAGTCCTGTTTTCTCTAAATTTAACATTTAATTTACCACGAAATCTATCGTGAACCATCAAATATGACGTTTTGAGTTTTCGGTTCTAATATTTCTACATTTTTAGTCGTATTTAACCATCTTTTTGGTCAAACGTAATTGTTTTTAAGCTCATCAAGAGAAAGAATGTGAAGAAATATTCTTGGGAATTTCTTCCATTTAGATAGTGCTGGTTTTGCGTTCAAATTCAGTGATCCTTTCGCTCGCGGTTCGCATTTAACAGACACCAGCCAATTATAAAGTCTGCCAAAAATCCCGCCCATCGCCCCCACGGCGTCGATCGAAAAAAGAGGTGTGTTAAAGATATTCCTTTAGTGAAAATTGATTGGTGTTGCCTACAATCCAAAGACTTGGTTACTTCTTCTTTAACTCTTCGATTTTTCTTTTGTTCCCGTCAAGTGATGGTCAACAATAAAAAGTAAAACAAACAACTTGACAACGTTGTTTATCGATCTGGGGTCTTCCATTATCCATTGCCATAACTCCCCTCCGTTTGTAAAGCTGCAAGTTATGGTGCAGATCGAGATGTAAGAAAACATGGCGTCTTACTCACGGAAAGACAATTCCCCGATCATTATGTGTTGCTCTATGGCTATGGAAAAGGTCAAGTGGTAAACAAGCAAGCAAGTGTGGACTCTCCGCAAGCAGTGACTTGATCTTTACCCAAAAATTCAGGGTGCTTCATCTTGACTTCTCGCAGTTAAGAAGGCAAGGTCAGTTTACAATTCTTATCTTCGTCATATAAAAAACAATTGTTTAAATGTTATTGGATTTTCTCAAGTTTCGAACTCCAGTCAGTCGCATTATAGATGTTTTTAAATCAGTAAATAACCCAGAAGCTGTTGCTAACGAAACAAACAAAGACACAATTTTTTTTCACGTTGCTTCAAAACAAGCTTGAACAGTAAATAAAATGGCCTGAAGTTTCGCTTTTGGAGCAAAATTTGTAGGAATAAAAGTTCGAGTTTAATTTCTTTCAGCTTTTTTTTTATCAATTTTTCCTACTTCTTGATCTACAGATACAGGCAAACAAGAGCTTGTAAAGCGGTGGATCTTATTGTGCTACCTCATAAACAATAGAAAGCATACTTAACACTTCTATTAGCACATAAGTATTTGATAAATTACTTTTAGACATTGAATATACTAAAATGCAAACGTAAATCGCCTTATTTTCCCTTAATTAATTTCTTTTTCTAGGTCATGGCACGGAAAGATGCAGGGAAGACCTTCAATATCGCAGTGGTGGGCGTGTCCGGCACGGAAAAGGACAAGGGCCAAGTGGGCGTGGGCAAATCCTGTCTTTGCAATCGTTTTGTTCGCCCTTTGGCAGATGACTACTACGTGGAGCACATTTCAGTCCTTAGTCAAGTAATTTCTCTAACAATTTAAAATTCCAAAAATCCAGTTAAAGGGAAAAAAATTGACGTATTATCTTTTAATATATTCTACAAAAGACGGATTTCAGCGGTCGAGTTGTCAACAATGACCACTTTTTATATTGGGGCGACACTTCTAAAATCTCGGACGAAGGAGTCGAATTTCATTTTCAAGTCATTGAACAAACCGAGTTCATTGACGATGCGTCCTTCCAATCCTTTAAAGGTAAGACAACTGAAAAGCAAATTTCAGTGTCAGAGTATAAAACATGACTCGTTTTCCTAATTTTGATTTCTTGGATTCTTTCTTAATAGGCGGGAAAATGGAACCTTATGTGAAAAGATGCACAAGCACGAAATTGACATCCGCCGAAAAGTTAATGTACATCTGTAAAAATCAGCTAGGGATCGAGAAAGAGTACGATCAGAAAGTGCTGCCCGACGGAAAGACGAATATCGACGGTTTTTTGGTGGCGATGGACGTGAGTGTGGTGCCCAGTCGGCCTATTGAACGGCAAGTGGATTTCGTGGCCGCCGTTTTGAATAATTTAATGAAAACCAAAAAACCTATTGTGGTGGCAAGTACCAAGCACGACGAAGCCTGTGACGCTTTTGTGCGTGAAGTGGAGAAACTCTTGAGTCGCAAAGAGTACAAGAGCAGCATTCCATTGGTAGAAACGTCCGCCCATGAAAATATTAACGTGGATTTGGCATTTTTGGTTCTGGCACAACACATTGACCGCACCAAAGGTCGCATGCGCGTAGTTTCTTATGTAGAAGCCGCCCGGAATATGAAAGACACTTTAGATGTTGCCACTGATGCTTATCAGCGTCTCATTCGCCAACAGGTTTTTAAGCTTTTTTTTTTTTTTTTTTTAGCTTTTTGTATTTTAACAAAACTACGCTAACATGAAAAAAACACTCATTAAGGGAAATTTCTTTATATGCAAAATTCGATTCAATTCTAGGTCACCGATTTTCGGGCGTTATGGTCAATGAGTTCCAAACGATTAGCTGAGCATCACGAGTATCAACATTACGTGGAACTCTTTGGAGCGGAGCAGGCCGTTAAACTCTTCCGGAAACATGTGAAGAAACTAAAAGACGAGCATTTAGCGCTTAAAATTAAAAAGTATATGGATTCATTACCTGCGATTTTGCAAGAATTGTTTCCTGACATTCCAAGTTTGGGTAACGGGTAAGTTTTCAATTATTTTTTAGGATAAAACTTTGTATCTTTTTCTGAATTTAATTTGGTTTGATTTGGAGATTTGATTGATTAATGGAAGTACTTTGAATTGACATAGGGATTGGGAGACGGTGAAAGAGAAAATCCAAGCACACGAAGATTTTTCACGCTATTTCCTTGACACACCAGCGGATTTGTCATGGGTGGAGGCAGATATGCTGGATTTGGGAGAAGGACGCATTCCGTTTGACGTGCTGGACACGAGTGAGGCCGAATTGGTATATTGTGGCCATGTAAATAGTCTGCAACGTGATCAACGCAAAGCAGAGTAGGCTAGAATTAGCAATCGATTTGGGGTTGAATTAAACGTTTTTCTTGCTTTTTTCCATTAAACTTTCTAGAAACCGAGTTCGTTTCAAGCAATTATTGGAAGAAACTGGCTATGTGACGCCAGGCAAGTCTTTGTCAGAAGTACAGGTGCTCTTTATGGGACGAGAATGCTTCGAGTCGCTGACTGAAGCTGATTGTCAGCAAATCTATGATCAGCATCAACGCGAGTTGATTGAAAAAGCCAAACAGAATTTTCAGGTATTTTTTCTTTCAATTTCTATTTTCTTTCTTTCTATTATAGTTCATAAATCAATAGGTATCGTAAAAACTCTATGAAAACTTTCGTTTTTTCTATGCATTTTTTTCTCTCATTTTTTTCTCAGGGAAATTTGTTAAAAGTTGTCAATTTAACTATATTTCGTGTTCTCGTACAATTACAGGAACTGTTATTGGAGCATGCGCACCTGTTTTACCAAATTAGAGCTTCGGCTCTACCGGGGAATTACTCTTGGGATGATTTTAAGGAAGTGACGGCCTCTTTGGAGGAAGATTCTCGTTTTAAAGCCTTTGACCGTTTGGAGGCGGAGCGTCGGTTATTACTGCTGCAACACGTGGGCTTCATTCACTGCCCTAAACGCGAACATTGCCCTGCCTACCCTCGTTGCATGGATGCATTTGTCGAAGAAGTCCTCTCCTCACACCCTCGCAAGTGAGTTTTCAACCTTTCTAAATCGAAAATTGTATAAAGTTGAAAAATTATTTCAAAATCATTTTGTTATTTTTTTTCTTATTTTCAATTGCGAACATTGTTTTATTTTATTATCTTATCTTAGCAGAGCCAATTGGAGCAGTAATAGTCAATGGTCTTCGAGTGCCACGAGCAGTCCACTGAACCTTATTTTACTGGGAGCAGGAGGATTGGCAAAAGAACTGGCTGGTGCCATTGGCGAGGTTTGTGTTGACGATGAAATCGAGGTAGACGGCTGCTTCTTTAGTTTAGATTACCGAGTGGTTAACGACGAAGTCAGTCTACCGCAATATTTGCTGCAATCTTCAGATTTTGTTCCTCAAGGTGAATTTTGTCCTTTTGAAAACGAAAAAAAGTTATAAAAAAGTTAATCTTACTGTATTTGTAGGCTGTGTTTGTGTGTATTCCGATGGAAGCTCCCTGGAATATGTGCGTGAGAGTTTGGAAAACACGCTCTTATCCAATTTAGAGCAAGAAGACGGTTTGCCCTTCCAAGGCTTGCCCATTGTCTTGCTCTGGGTGCCAGATCCAGCATTGTCCAGTGGGGAGAGGACCAGTCTGCGATTAGAAGGCCTTAACTTGGCTGACAGTCTTGTCTGTCCCTTTATTGACGTCACAGACTCTGAGGAGACCAAGTTAGAGGTCTCGGATGTCAGCCGAGCCATCAAAGCACTGGTGCTGAGCATTGAACAAAAGACCGGGTTCCCCACTCTGGGTCATCATCATCATCAAGTCCAGCTTCCGTCAACCTTACCCCACCATTCCATGGAGGCGGCGCCAGACATCCGAGTCATTATGTGTATGCTTTGTGGCGATCCTTACATGCTGGAAAGCGTGCTGGGCCCTTTCCTTTCTCATCCGGGCTGTTTCAAAAGCGGCGACCGGAGTTTCAGTCTGTCCACGTTTCTGGGCGACGCCAAACGTCGCGTAGAAGTTGTTTTGTCATCCTACCATGGCGCTGGTGCTTTCCGGGATGAATTAGTCCATGGTTTCATCCTTATTTACTCCACTAAGCGCAAAGCCTCCTTAGCCACCCTTAGGTAACTGAACACTTAGTTATTTGTCTTTCACAAACTTTAAATATTGTCTTTACTTTTACAAAACAGCGCCTTTTCGTACAATATTCCTAATCTACCCATCCAAATTGTGGCTGTGACGGAAAGCGGGGGAGCGAGTGCGTTTTTCAATTCTGAAATCAGTCATCAGTTGATCACAGCAGGCAACGCAGCAGCTGATCGTCTCCAAGCGCATTTTATGACCATTACTGCCAATGCACAGAACAAAAGTAAGACTTAAATTTCAATAAGCATGGCGTTTTCGATTAAACTTTGAGTTGACGTCATTGTTATAATAATACTTGTAAACATCGAAATGCCGTGGCGGTTTTTCAACTGCAATGGTATCGATTCTAAACTGCTGCCGACTTGTTTTGGTGATTTCCACTGATATCGATTCCTTAATTTTCGATTGCGAATTTAAAATATTTATTTATTTTAATTAATTTTATTGAGTACGTATATATTGATCATTTATTTATTAATAATTTATTTGTCGCTTTATTATTCACTTATTTTCGTTTTTAAACTTCGTTTTCTCTTCGTGTTTATTAGCGGGTTTCTACGCGCCGTTTTTGAAGGATGTGTGGGATAAAAAGGTGGAGATTGAACAAGCGTTTCGACTCGAAGATTCGGGTACTTTACATGATTCTGGTGAAGGGACTTTGGAACGCCCATTTAGGCCACCGCCTCCTCCCCGGAATGACAGTTTCCGTCATGCGCGAAGCAACGAAGAGTAAAATTCAAGGGTTTGAACAGATTTTCAACTAATTTCTTCGTTATTTTTATAGTGAGTCTGATATCTATGAATGTTTACCCACGGACGGGTCACCAGGAGAGGATTTGGAGGATTCCTTGTCCCCTACTTGTTTGGATGATAGGCATATTAGTTCGAGCGATGATTCGGGAGAGATGTTTTCCGCATTGAACCCCGAGATGCCTACGACGAACCTGGCCTTGTCGCGCAAGTCCAATGGTGAACATCTAGTCAAACCCAGTCAGTTGAAAAGTGGGAAGATACGTCACGGTAAATGACACTTTTTTAGCTTCTTTTTAGTTTCTTAGCATCTCAAGATTTCGATATGTATTAGTTTCCATCATAGTCAGCTATAAACTCATTTAGGAACGGTTTCTATCTAGCTTACTAGACAAAATTGACTAAATGAATTAAGATATAACTACGAAAGAAGGCGGAAATACGAATTGAGTAAAGGAACAGTAAAGGACAGTCCTAACGTGCATGGGAGGAGGAGTTATATGAAGTTGTATGGGAGTATAGGGTTCTTCTCTGTTGTGACTTCTGATTCTACACTCTTTATTCTCTTTTATTTTCCTTCTTCTATGAGCCTTCTAAGCTTGCAAGTGTATTTTTTTTTTATTTAAACTAATATTTGACTATTGTGTTTCATTATTTTATCGTTTCCCTCTTCTGTTCTTAAAAGCAAAAAAAGTTATTTCTCTCTCTTTAAGGTTACGGGGCGGGGCACATAAAATGGTTCTTGACTCGTGTCGTGTTGTTTTTTTGCTCTTCTTTTTCACGCACTCACCTCCACCCTTTTACTTGGGTAAACCGCTTGGGAATTGCCTACTCGCTCTCTAACCTAGGGTTTCAAGTGTTTCCCTCGCCTAGCACGCCCCCTGAGCCTGCACCGCCTGACCGGGATCCACGAGATCGCGCCAGTTTTTTTCCGCGTTGGCCTCTCAAAGCCGCTGTTGCCTCCTCTCTCCCGACATCCACGCCTTCCAAAACCAGTGTGGAAACGGATGAGCCCGACCCTGAGCTACTTTGTCTTCAACAGCAGCCCAAGGGTGTGTGGCAAGTGGTTTTTACATGGTTTTTTTCCTCTTTTTCTTTTCCTTTTTTCAGTTTTGAGTTTAAGTTTTCCCTATAACAATGGAAAGAAAACTTAATGAATGTTTTGTAAGCTTATGCGCGAATATTGGAACAAAATTGAAGCTAGTTTTTGAGCCTTTTTTACATTTTATTTTTCCTTTGAGTTTAGGTTGGTTGGATGATTTCGTGTTCATGCGAAGAACAGACGCCCAGAGTGAAGCCTGGAGCTCATCTTCCTCGGCCTACGCGTACAAAGCTTTCACCACCGGACGACGAAAACACCCAGTTTCGCATGGATCTGCCCACTATGGACGAGAAGCTACTGTATCGTCTAAAGTAAGAACTTCTTGATAGTTGAGGGATGAATTTGAAATAAATTCCGCTTATTTTGGGGGGTTTCTAAACATAATTTTAGAGCATTTTGAGGTTAGGATTAGAGCATTTTGTGTTGCAGGCTTCTTTACCTAATGAGTTTTCTGAGTTTTAGGGTTTTTCTAAAGTACAGTAGATGCCGCTTATTGTGGTCACGTTTGTCAAGTGAATATTGATTCTATTAAGCGGAGATTCTAATGACCGAAAATCGAAAATATGCAATAGAATGCTATGATTAATCGGTGCGTGAAACGAACCGGCTTGTTTAAAGCAACGTGACAAAGCATCGTCTACGTTTTGACACTTTCCCGTACGTCTCCTTTTTCTACATTCATTACACCCGCTACTGTTTATTTCGTAACGCCTTTTAAACAATTTTGGTACAGATACAGTTGATTTTCATCAACGAAACTTTCAGAATCGTTATCCTAACCTAAGCTAACCTAACCTAATTCATTTCCAATCCAACTACCAATTTTTCAACTCGGATGACACCCGTTTGTCATTCTTTCCCGGAGAATGCTTCGTAACAATTTAACACATAGGTGTCATTGTTACCTTCGGGTTTTAAACCGGAGAACCTGTTGAATAATTCAGATCATAATAAGCGGCATCTATTGTATTTGAATTGACTTTGAAACTGCATTAAACATTCGTTTTGTTTTCGAACTTCTTCACATATCAGCAGCCCGGAAGACTGAAGATGGAGGAATACAACAATGTGACGGATGCCATTTCTCGCATGAAGCTTGGGAGTCGAACGAGCGGGTCCAAAGAGGTACCACCCCCTTTGCCTCCTCCCAGGCAGAGCAAAATGGCCGCCACTGGGGTTTCCAGTTCAGGTGGAGTGGCTCCCTTAGCCTTTCCCGAGTGCGAGGACTTTGAAAGTGGAGTGGATTCGAGTCAATTGTTGGAAGCCGGTAGAGGATCCAATCCTTCTTATGAAGGCGAGTTTGCATACGCTGCTGGCAGTTTCGATGCTACCATGGGTGCTAATTCCAAGATGCGATCGAGGCAACGGCGAGAAAAAGGACGGCCTTGTAAGACTTGAATATCTTTCTTTGAATTTGGGGGATTTTAAAAAAATTAATGAAGTCGGTTATTTGTCTCTCGAAGCTTACTCGGATACGGACAGTGATCTAAGTTCCATGGAACGACGTCAACGCGATTCACTGCGACCGCGCAAAGCCTCCTCGCATAAACGAACGCGCAGGAAACGCAGCGCAATCCCTGTGGCTCCGCCTAGAGTGCCTCCTCCGCCAATCGGCGCAGGGTCAGTGGGGACGCCAGGCAAACCATACAGTTTCCCAACTCCAGGCGTTCCTTTGCCATTAGCGTCTCGTCCAGGCGTTCTAGAATCTTCTGCCGCTCCAGAAAAAGGTTTCTCCTTTACTCATTATGGCTCAACGTCTAATTTTTTTAAATATATTTATTGCATTTTAGCCCAGTTTCGAACAGATGTTGGTCGTACGTTGCAGGATGAGGACTCGAGTTTGGATGTTTCGTCACCGAGAGATGTTGGAGAAGGTTCTCCATTGGTAAAAAATAGAAAACAGCATTTTGGTCTTGTCAAAGAGTATTAAGAGGACATTTTGGGGGTATTTTTTTATAGTTTTCAGTCCATACGCATGGGCGAGGAAGTGCGATCTCAGAAGCCATTCGCGCCAGTCAGCAGCGACGCGACAAAGCTAAATCCAAGGAGGAAGACAAGCACGAAAAACGGCGCTTGAAAGAAGAAGAACGGCAGAAAAAGGCAGCCAATAAGGAGCGCAAGCGAAAGAGCAAGTCTGTTAGTGGCAGTGCCAAAGGAGGCGGGACTACGGTGGTTCCTTCCTTGGAAAAGTTGATGGAAGCTGAAGGTCGTTCCGTGCCACTCTTTATAGAGAAATGCATCACCTTTATCGAAGAAGAAGGGCTAGACTCGGAGGGAATCTACCGAGTCCCTGGAAATCGCGCACATGTAGATATTCTCTTTGCTCGGTTCGAAGAAGGTGATCATATTTCCGCAGAAAAAAGAAACTTTTTTTGTAACGCACTATTGTTCTTTAGATCCTAATTGCAGTATAAGAGAACTCGATATTGCAGTCAATGCAGTTGCGACAGCACTCAAAGATTACTTTTCGAAACGTTTACCACCTGTCCTGTCACCGGACCAAATGGAGGAACTGGAAGACATATCTCGTAAACTGGCGCTTATTCACTTTCCCCCAGACTCTAAACACTAACCCACGAATGTACTTACACTACCGAACTTATTGATCGCTACACGGACTTTGCAGATTGACTAGTCACGGTTCCTTTCCGTTGTTTATACCAATCCTGTCATTTGAAGCGTACGTCAACGCTTAGTAGGGTTATCAACAGATATCCCTTCTAAGTTCTCCAGTCAGTTAAAGGAGCAGGACATTCAATTGAATAACCTATTCATTTAATTGACTGGGGAGTTTAGAAGGAATTTACCTACCTAAGCGTAGTAGTAGGCCGGAAATAACAGGATTGGTCTAAACGACGTAGAAGCAGTGTCATTGGTCAATATGCAAAGTCCATGTAGCGATCAGTATGTTCGTTAATGTACTGTACAGTATGACTGCCATTCGTAGTTCAGAGGCTTTCGTGGGTGACTCTTTAGAATGCACACTGTAGAGGGTTACGTTACGTTACGTTAGTTCCATAGAGTTAGGATATATATAACCATAGATTAAAGATTCTATGATTAGTTCAGATTAGGTTACGTTAGTTTATAAACAGTGTGCATTCTAAAGAGTAACCCACGAAAGCTTCTGCTACGAATGGCTCATACTGGATATTCGTGGGTTCGTGTTTAGAATTTGGTGGGAAAGTGAATAAATGCCCGTAAACTTATATATCCTTCTACTATAACTACGACTTTCGAAGATTAGTTTTTGGCTAATCATCCCATAATGTAGCGATTGTTATTCATTTTTATTTGTTTACTCTTACAGTAACATCGGACAGAAGTTGTCGGTTATTGGCATTACGTAGTTTGCTAAAGAAACTTTCACCTGTGAGTTTTAATTTGCTCAAGTATATTTTTCAGCATTTTGTCAGGTAAGATTTTCAGACCTTCTTTCCTTCGAATAAAGTACATATTGCATGTGTGATTTTTTTTTTTTTTTTTTTTTTTTGTAGAGTGGCGGAGAACTGCAAAGCGAATAGCATGGATTCAAAGAATCTGGCCATCTGTTGGTGGCCGACACTTTTGCCCTTCGAGTTTACGGACATGGGCCGGTTTGAATGCATGCGACCTCACATTGAGGATACAGTCCAAGCCATGATTGATCAGTTCCCGTTTCTCTTCTTGGGCAAGGAAGATGTCGTCATGGTTTAAAGCAAAAAAAAAAAAAGAGAGTAAGACAAAATGGGCCCTAGAGAGTCACCGTTTTTCAGTTTTGTTCTCTGCAGAATCTCGTTTTTTTTACAGCAAAGTTTCAGTTACCAAGGAGTTGGGGGGCGAAACTGCAAAAAAAACGAAGAATTCGCGCATTGGGTTTTTTATTCTCACTTCCCGTTTCGTCTTCATTCTGCTTTTTACACAGTGCAAAACGGACTGGCTATCAATAACTTTCCTCATTTTCTGAGTTGGATGGGGGGGGGGGAAATCCTTTTAAATAACTTTTAAATCACAAGTTCAAAAAACAGAACAAAAGAAATCAGAAAAAATTAAAAAGTCTATGTGACTTGTGTACTTTTACCAAGGGACATCAACTTGGAACAAAAGTGTTTGACTGGATGCAGAATGGAAAGTACCGCGCTGACTGACTGGTTTTAGTCGGAATTTTTGGGGGGTATTTAGCGAAGAAATTGGGGAAACGCAGATGTTTTGATTTTTACTTTTTCCCTTTGGATATACAGTAAAAAAAGAAAAGAAAAAAGAAAAAAAACAAGCTGCTCCCTTGTCATTGTCCATTAAGTCCATGGTTTCCAATTTTACTCACCGTACAATTGTTTTTGTTTTTCCCGAAAAAAAATCTGCGTTGCCGCTTTGACCTTGGTACATTTGATCATCCCATCACACACTCCCAGCATACAGGAACTAGCACTGCGTTGTAGAAAGGAGAAATACCATAAAGCGTTTTTATTCGCTTGTTCGCCACAAGATATGCTTTGAGTCTCAATACAGTGATGCCCGTGTTAGTTATTTTTTGTTACCAGTTTTTATATGAAAAATGGGGGGTTTGAAATCTTCGGCTCCGGTCGTATAGTCTTGTAGGAAGTTTCGTATAGCAATCGGTAATATTATCCCCAGCCCGTGACCGTAGAGACCAAATCTTAGATCACATACAGTAACATACAGTTGTTTAGGCCAATCCTGTCATTTCTAACCTATTACTACGATTAGGTTGGGAAATCCCTTAATAAAATAACGCTTCAACCACAATATATAAGTTTTTATCCTTTAGTCAAAAAGGTGTATACTACAAATTAGCTTAGAACAGAAAATAAATTTTGTGTTATCCAAATCTCCCTAACAAAATTCAAAAGCGCGCCTAGATTTGCCCACAACAATGGCGGCTAAGTTTGAGTTAAATCGCGCCATGAGTCGCGCACAGGCCAAACGCCTTTTGTTACAACGCGCAACGCCAAGCGTTGGCCGAGGGCGGGTAAACAGTTCAAAGACAAAGCAAGTGTTATGGTTTTCTTTGGAGATGTGTTAATTAATTAAATAATTAAAGGTTGAAAACCAGCATGGATAATACCAAATACAGAGATTGCCGTGAGGTAAATATTAAAATTCTAATGAAAAGCTTTTGGATATCTTTTCTTGTTTTAATTTACTGTTTAGGCTTACAACATCCGAGAACTGATTGGCAAGGGTGGTTTTGCTTCAGTTCACCGAGCTGTTTGCATAGACAATGGTGCAATTGTCGCTATCAAAATGGTAAAGATAAAAGTCTATAAAATTTAAAATTTCGGTAAAAGCTAAACTGTCGTCTTGCAGATTGACAAAGGGCTAATGCAAGCAGCTGGAATGGTCAGTAGAGTAAAACAAGAAGTGAGCATCCATTCTCGCCTGAAACATCCATCTATCCTTGAGCTTTACACCTACTTCGAGGACCAGGACTATGTTTACTTAGTCCTAGAGCACTGCGAGAATGGGGAGCTTCAGAAGTACATTAAAACCTTGGGAAAAGGCCTTTCGGAATCTGAAGGTATTCAAACAATGTCTAAATTACCCTTATTTCATAATAATTTGGTCTTTCTAGCACGGCATGTCATGATTCAAGTGGTAGAAGGTATGCTTTACTTACACTCCCATAACATTTTACACCGAGACTTGTCCTTGGCCAATTTGCTACTGACTAAAGATATGCGAGTGGTAAGCTATAAGTGTTTTATTAAAAATTTTGTAACAGAAAAAAAAATCTTACTCTAAATTTTATTACAGAAAATCGCCGACTTTGGACTAGCTACTCAACTCTCCAGGTCTGATGAAAAACATCTAACCATGTGCGGAACCCCTAATTACATTTCGCCCGAGGTCGCTATGCGGAGTTCCCATGGTTTGGAGGCAGACGTTTGGGGCCTAGGCTGCCTTTTGTATACCATGTTGGTAGGAAAACCTCCTTTTGATACTGACGGTGTCAAAGCTACGTTAACGCGAGTAGTTATGGCCGATTTCAAGGTTTTCTACCATATTCCTACAAACCAGATCTTTACTAAAACCATGCTTCTAGCTCCCTGATTACTTATCCCCAGAAGCCAAAGATTTGATCAAGCAATGTCTAAAGAAAAATCCTAAGGAAAGGATTAAATTGCAAAATATTCTGTCCCATCCTTTTATTCTCCAGGTAACTAAACCTCGGTAGATCAAGCAGCATCTAACTTTTTTTTTTTCAGTCAACGCACACAAATTCACAAGATAGTGGGTTGGGTTTGGCTTCGCTCTCCGAAAACCCCAGCTTCAAGTCATATCGTACTCAATCTTCACACTCTTACAGACCAAGTAGGAATCAACCTTTGCTAGCGTTTCCGCAAACTTCGACTTCTTCCGATACCAAGTTACCAGAGTACACTTTCAATCCAGTTGGTCATCCTACGCACTCCAACCGGAGCGTCCAATCCTTACCAGAAAACGGCCCTCGGGATCATTATAGTTGCAATTCCCATGCTAGTTTGCCCGACGATTTTGCTGCATGCCACATGAGCAAGGAGCATTCATGTTGTAAAACCACGACCAGTTGTCACGCCACCTGGTGCCCGAAATCCCACCCTGTAAAGCTGGACCCTACCACTTGTAGTTGTAGTCATAACTTTCAAGCATGTCAGGGCTGCTCGCATTTTGGTGACTGTACTTGCCACGGACGTGCTGTTCGAGATAACCAGCCTGAGAACTTACGAGGATCGGGCCATGTTTTAACCGAAACTGCGGCGCAAGCTGGGGTTCAAAACTCCCAACCGTTATTCAAACAACCGACTCTTAGAGAGAGCCAGAAGCTAGCTAGTCTCACTTCGCCCCTCAACACGGAAAGACTTCGTCCCACGCGACAAAAAACCAAGAACGCTATTGCGTCTATATTAGACGACGGCGAAGTGTGTTTGGAGTTTGTGCGAGTCAAAGAAGGGGTGGAAAGAATTATGGATGTTTGTCGGATCTCTTCGGATGGAATGCGAGTCAGTTTTTCTTACCTTAATTTGAATTACGCAATTTACTAAAAAAAAATTTTTTTTTTAAAATATAGATTATTTTGTACGAACCCGGTGATGGAAGAGGAGTTGTTGCCACAGATGCCCCTCCCCCGCTCCCTTCATGTGGCGCGGATGCGATGTACGGCTTTGAAAATTTACCATCTCAACATTTTAAGAAGTACTTGTACGCAGAGCGGTTTGTCAGTTTGGTGAAAGCGAAAACGCCCAAGATCACGCTTTATGGTAGTCACGCTAAGTTCCTCTTGATGGAAAACGGTCGCAATGCGGATGCTGAAGCGTGCTTTTATGCTGGTAAGTTTTGAAGTTCTTAGGAATAATGGATCTTGAAGGGAGCTCAAAGTAGGTTTCTCGTTTAGGAGGCAAGATTGCGTACTCACAAGGAAAGTTCAGTAGTATAGAGAATGGGCGAGTTACGAATTTTAGCCCAGGGGAGATCACCAGTGCGCAGTTTAGAGAGCAGTGGAACCGTTTCGACCAGGTAAAACGTTTTAAAAAACAAACAAATAAAAAGTGCTAATTTGGGGACTTTTAGTACTGGAAACATTGTTTGCAATTGGAAGAAATTTTGGCTAGCGTAAACTCAGAGAATAGAACGTATTTACCGTGTTTTCCAATTATCGTTGGTAGGAGACCATCGAGTTTGAGAAAAGCACTGGAGAATAAGGAAAACAGGTCGGAAAATCGCTCTCCAGAACCGAACTTATTTATAAGCAAGGTGATTTACATGGTTTATAAATACGAGTTATTTTTATTTTGTGTTCCGTTACATTTCAGTTGAATTCTTTCGAGAATTCTGCCTTGCAGTCTAGAAATTCCACAAGACTACGAGACGCTTCTCCAACAACCAGGTCCGTGGATGTGCCAGGAATAGGAAAAGCTTATCAGGTAACTTCCTATCTGTTGTAATATAAATAATATGATATCGATAATAAATATAATATAAATAATAATAAATAAATAATAGAAATAATAATAAATGTAATAGAAATATAAGGAATAATAAATAAATAATTAATCTGTAAACAGAAGGCGAATGGAGAAGTGGAAGTGAACTTTTTCGACGGAAGCTATCTGAAAGTCTCCACCGAGTCAGACGGCGTGATTTTCAAGAAGTCCAACATGAGTTCATGTGTCCACTACTCTTCAACTCAGCCTTTCCCAAGTGATATTAAAAATAAACTAGCTTTGGTCCCCAAAGCTGTGGAGTACCTGGTCAGAGCTGGAATTGGAGTAGGTTTAACATCGCAAAAAGTGGGAACAGGGCTACGGTAGGATTCCTGAACTTCCAAGACGTGTTCTGTCTTACAATGTGGAAATTTTCTTCTATTATTAATTAATTAGTGTAAGCAAAAATCAAGCTAGCTTTTTTCGCCTTGTACGGTATATCCAAGTTGAGGTACATCGAAGTACATATCCGATATACTACACGCATGCTAAAAGCTGATATTTCTTTACTATATCACACCTTGGTTGACGCATCTAGCCTGTACAGTAATACCGCAACATAAATTGAATGAAAGCAATAAATGCACTAACTTACTGTACTGTACATACTTCGAAACGCGTCACTGACCGGAAGGTGGATTAAAAGTGGCGCGATACTTCTAAAACAACATCACAAGTTTTGGAGAACAGATGGCGTGCAGTGGAATGGAAACGGAAATAAAATGTAAATAAAACAATGTGACTTCCCCGCGCAAAGTTAACAGCCATCTAAGTTGACTCGTACAGTGATACATTAATATAAAGAAAATGCAACTCATGAATTTCCACAGTCGTTCAGTGCAGATTTTGATAGTACTGACTGTAGTTGTCGCTTTTTTCTCCTATCCCTATCCGCCGTCTCATCTTCATACAAATGTGATCATCGTTATACCGTCCGCTCGAGAAAATTTCGAGCTTCGACAAGCCGTTCGCAAAACTTGGGCCAAGAACATATTCCAAAGACGTGACCTGCTACTAAAGTTCGTGGTTGGCGAACAGGCGTGCCTAGTACCCCCTTTGTATCGTGAAAATTACGCATGTGAAACAAATTTCCCTTTAGACCAACACAATTCTCTCGCTAAACTTTTCACAAATGAGCAAACAAATGCGTTTAGCTGCAAATTCGATCAATGTAAACCGGCATCTGTCCTCGGCCTCCGTATTAAACATTCTGTCATTCTCGACGTAATAACTTTGCCTTGCAGTTTTAAACTGCCTGCCAGTGTGTCATTCGTTGACCCCGTAAGTGGGAAAGTTTACGAGTTTGCTCAGTTCGAACATTCCGATCATTTGATCTGCCAAAACGGATCCTACCATAAAGCCCTAACTGACCCACTCGTTCTACCAAAAGACTTGGAAATTCAACTTCATTTTTCCTATAACGAATTTAATGCTTCTTTTGCTTGCTGCTACAACGAATCCAGCTTTCTCGTAGATATAACTTACGTATATGAAAACTGGAGCCAAAAATTCGTTACCAATTTTACCGGTTATTGTGGCCCTAGCTTCTTATTCACAGTGCAAGGTGAATTTCCAGTTTATACTCTTATTTGTGCCCTTTTATATTAGCTAAATATTATGTTTCTTATAGACACAGGGGCGTTAGAAGAGCTATTTAGCCACAGCGAAGCTGCGCATGTTGAATGGCTCAAGAAAGTAACTCAGCAAGACGCATCTTTACGCAAAGAAGCAGCGAAATACGAAGATTTGCTCCTCGCTCCCGTAGTTGACACTTACCGTAATGTGTCGAGCAAACTCATTTGGTTTTACTCGTGGGCGATTACCCATCAGTCTTTCGCCTTTCTGTTGAAAATTGACGATGACACCCTAATTGACCTCAACGGCATGCTAAATGAGCTCAGCTCTAACGCGAAAATTAATTCGTGGTCATGGTGGGGTCATTTTCGCTGGAATTGGCCTGTGCTCCGAGCTGGAAAGTGGGCTGAGCGAGTTTATGCAGCGACTGTGTACCCACCTTTCGCTTGTGGTTCTGCGTACCTTCTGGGTCACGATTTGGTGCATTTCTTGGGCCAAAACCTGGATTCGCTTAAGCATTACCAAGGTGAAGACGTTTCTTTAGGCATTTGGCTTAGCGCAGTGAAAACTGTTTACGAGCACGACGAAAACTGGTGTTGCACCGCGAGTTGCTCCCCAAGTTGGATCCAAGGAGAATTAGGAGCCGAAGAAATGCTGAAAAAATGGAGCCAATAAGGTAACTCTTTAATTTCTCTTGTATGTCCCTATGGTATAACACTCGGTTACAGATTCACTGATTTCTTTACAATTATACAACTCGTCCATCCTCTATTTGCACTGTACGACCACAGTCTGCATCGTAATTACTTAACTGGTTCAAGCCTAAAGAAAGAGACCAAGAAGAAGATTTCATTGGATGGAAATTTCTACGACTATCGCTTGATTGCGTCGAGACTGTAATCAATTGCTTTCTGCAGAAAGGAATCCATATACCTTGTCGAGATCTGCATTTGAGTCCCCAATTTGCTTGTATGATTTACACTATCCCCGGTCTTTTCTGGGTTAACAGGAGTTATTGTGACGACTGATTGCGGTGACTGTCGCGTTGCTGGGATAACCGTTAAACAGAGTCTGGAGAGCTCTCTGATTTGGGCATCTTGACGTTGAGTTTCGAGTTCTAGATCGCAAATTAGGTCTCGCAAGTCTTGCATGGCTTCCAGTCGGGCTGTTTCTTTGTTCGATTCCTTGACACTGCTGCGAATGTACTCGGCTGTCAGAATACCCGCAGCTATCACGAAAATGATGCCTTCACCCAGCAAATTGGCACCTAACTCTATCGCCATGGCTTCATTTAACTTCGGGATTTCAACTGGACGTCCCAGATTCATCACCCACATCTTCATCTTTACTTCACACCAATGGTAGACTAGGGAAACGGGAAAAAAAGAGTGATTTAATTTTATGCAGCTGTGATTCGTTACCATTCGAATAAAATTTAAATAGTTACATTGGGCAGGAGGCATACAAATTTTGGAGCGAAAGAATTGACTTTGTTTGGCTCTTTCTTGTATCCATGTCGAAGCCGGTTTGTGAACTTGTCGAACAAAGATATAAGCTAGCTTAAAAAACGGAAAAACCGGTGCCATGGCAGCTTTCTCGTAGGATACTATTTACATAGCCTAAACAGAAGCAGAACATCAACAATCAAGTCAAACGGGAGAAAAACAAATGCCTTTTGCCCAGCGTAAAAGTAAAAACTGTTTAGACGAACAAAAGAAATGCAGATTTTTGCTCTTTGTAAGTAAAACTCTGGATTTAAACTTAAAAGAAAGTGTACTTACACTGGGCAGGCGGCATACAGACGTAAGTTCTGAATAAATAACTATTTTTGGCCTTTTCTTTGGCAACGTTAGCGATTGGTTTGCTGACTTGCTTCAAGATCAAGCCCATTAACTTAGCCGCAGGAAAAGCTCCGACAACCATCCTGAAGTCTATCTAATTTAGCTACAATCTGCTTACTTTTTAAGAAATCGGTTTGCAAAACAAGTTCAATATTTACGTTCTTAGGAGGCGGGACCTTTGTATCTTTCGGAAATTCAGACCCCTTTCTCGACCCGAAACTGAACAGCCCGTATTCCAATAACATGAGCTAATGGTAGGCTTTCATGACCGTATGGGCGTGATTTAAATTTCAAGCTGTTCCGTTGCCTCCTCGAAACGTTTTTGACAAGCTTTTGAAGGTTGAAAATATGCTATATGGATTTTTCTTTTTGCAATGTTTGTTTTGTAGGATGTTATTTAGAAAGCCTTCTTGCAGTATAAAAAGCCGGTAAAGTTTGAATTAGGGTCTGTAGTGAAGCGCGCAAAACGGAAACAAATAGACGCTTGCGCGGATGACATGCGCACTTAAAAGGCACTCATTGACTGCGAATCCGCCGGTCGGGGGTAACAGAAGACCAGAGTATTTCACATTGTAACAAAGCGCCTTGTTTGTGGTCTCAGAAGGCAACAGTGTGAATAAAACTTGCGCTCTCTGCATTATACATGCAGCTTGACGCTCTTCTGCAACTCAGGGACTGTTCCGGTAACTACCATGCTGTGCCCAGTAGGAGGTGATCCTTGCGTGTTGACGAACGAAGCCGTATTTGTCAATGAGGACGAAAGGTTAAGTGATGGACGTCTATGCACTTGTGGACAAGCCAAATAAGGCTAGTCCTCTGTCGTTAGTGAGTTGAGGTTCGTATTCAACCCTGTAACAGAACATGATCTATTAGAATCATTGATTTCCGGACACTCGCGTCGTCTTCCCGGGGCGATCTCTATCGTTGCTATGGTTTTGAGTCATTTCAAATCAGGTGAGCCTCCGCACGCACGTTTCGCACTTATTAACTGCTGGGAACGAAAATGCTATTTGCCATCCGGTTTACCGTTTATCCCAATCCGGGCATTTACGATAGATAACCACCCATAAACACAGTAAGCTCCGCTCGGGGAGAGCGTTTTTCGTCTGCATCAAAACTGTGCGAAACGTGCATATGCTTCCGAAGCGAGCTCGAGTAATAAGGCAGCACATTAAAGAGAAAGCTTCGTGCAGTGTCGAGGGATATGTATGAGTGTAAATTGTATACTGTATTCGCGCCCAGGTAATCAATACAGCCAACAGGAGCCGCAGCAAGGTGAACATGCAGAGTTTCGACTAGGTACGAGAAGCGAAGACGGTCACAATACACACTAAGTTTTATGACAGGCGTAAAGATATTACTGCCACGCGTCTACTACAGCAGCGGGCGGTGACCTTATTTCGAGATGAGGGTGGCCGTCATGTAGGTTAGTAGGCTTATTCCTACTGTTTTGACACGATAAGTTAGCAAAAGATAGGCAAATATCTGAGCTTTCAGCCGGTTCGTAGTTAGTACGTGAAACTTTACGTGGGGCGAGATAAACAAAGAGTGTTGTCTCTATGCTTGTCGTGTGCGTATGCGTATAAAATAAGCGGATATACAAAAGTGTAGGGATATCATCATACACAGGAGGCTGCACAGGTGCACCTGTGAGGAGTCGGCAAACAGTCCTGTATATTCATGGGCAGGTGTGCGCGTCATTCCGTCATACTTTGCATTCGTTCCTCACGATAGCGTGTCAAGTTCGCGAGAGTTTACGGTGGCGTTTGTGTGTTAAAAGATGTAGTGATCTATCAAGAAATGGATCTTGATAGTGTAACACTAGGGTTGTATTCAACTCAGACTTCTGCTATGGACTCTGGAGAAGAGCAAGTGGTCGCTAGTGAGTAGTCGTGCACATATACAATTAGATTCAATCATTGTTCGACCCACTTTGAAAGATAGTAAAAAAGACATGGAAATTAGAAATGACAGAAAAAATGGAAAGAGGCGATGGATTTATGTTGGTTATCTATTGCTGCAGGTCCGTGGGGGCCGATGGCCATTTTGGGTGGAACTGCCTTTGGTCTGGCAGTATTGTTGGTCTTGTTGCTGTACTTGGGGCGAAAATGGCGTTTAAAGAAGCTACACCAAGCCTCCGCTTCCTCGAAACCCAATTTTTGCCTCCAGTTTCCCGGTTCGGCAACTCATTATCGAGATGGTAATTGCATTTGCTCGTAGCAGAGGATTTTTTGAGCGCGTGGCGGAAGCCTGCGACTTTTAAAAACTTCTCCAGGAACCACAGTTTTTGCCAAACTAATTCTGTATATATTATATATACTCCCGTAGCGGCGCTAAACCCCCCTTTTTCTTTCCAACACACGCACATCCAAATGGATCCGTCAGCAGGTACTTCCACTTGGACTTCATCAAAAGGTCGGTTAATCAAACGCGGAGATAAAATGACAGGTTTAGTCCGGAGCAATGCCGTAACTCAGGATTCAAGTGCGGAGAGCGATAGCGAAGAAACCAAGCATACCCGGCCCTTATCATTAATAACTTTGCCGCTGGCGCAAAAACTGACACCCAATATCAGCCTCACCGAACTCAATTACGGAAATTCGGCCCCTGGATTTGGACGCAAACAGCCATCCGATGTGCCTCTGTCATTGGCCGAGAAAGGCCGCTACAAAACTGTTCTAAACAGGTATAATGATTCACTAATAACTACTCTCCCAAATGAAGTTGATGAAAAATGTTGCACTGTGGGGGGAGAGCTAAAAGGGTTATTACTCTCACTGTGCGTTAAAACATTTTAAAAGGCTGTAAGGACATTTTAAAAATTGTTAAAGTCAAGAAAGACGGGTAAATTTACAGTGATGGTTCCACTGCCAGTGGCTCGTCGTCGGTGAGCGCGGAAGGCGAAGAGTTACGGATGTTGAGGCGGAGGGACCCACATGGTCGCAAAAGCGACCCGCCTTCTTACCGTGAGACGTCGCAATCGCAATCACATTCCTTGGCCTCGCAATCAACTCTAAGTAGCATGCAATTGCCTACTTTTGGCAACTCCAGCTTGGACCACCATCTCTTCGAAGAAGAGCAAGAGAGCTACGCCGATTCCCTCGCCGATGTCGAGGTACCCACTTATTGCTGCAAAAAGAATATTGATAGATATTTACGTATTACATATCAAGGCTCGACAGAGCTAAGCCTTGTATTGCGGTTATTTGAGCTAATTTACATGTTTTCTGTTTTGTCCTGCCTTAGGCTCCTATAGATGCGCATCTTGAGCTACGTCCTAATGAAAGCACGGTAGATTTGCCAATTGTTGGTTCTTTTTTTTGCAAACACTTGATCCGTAACGAACTATAAACTTTGTCCTATCTTTTCTATTTTTTTTTTCTTTGTTCTGTCATACCCAGTGGATTTTCTTTTCATATTTTGTTCAGGTCCGGCCAGGCACCCTTACTGTTGTGCTGTTTGTTTTCGTTGTGTGTTGTAGTTCGGTATTGATCAGGGCACTCTACTCTTGTTCTTACTCGGGTTTTTTTTAATGGGGTTTTACTGTCCAGAGGGATGATTGTTTCGCGCGGGTAACTTATTAACTGTGCATTGTTAATCATGGTGCATGTTTGTAGGCTTTGTGCATGGTCACCGAACGAGAGACACCTCGCAGTACTAATTTGCGTTCAATGAAGAAACTGAGTCGCAGCATGGCTGCTTTAACGGCTTCTAGCCTGAAGCAAATATGGCAACCTCACACTTCTAAACGCAGGAATGCGTCCACTGAGACTTTGCATGGAATGCCTTCTCGTTCCGTAAATGACTCCATTACTCTTTTTTCCTATTTGTGTGGTACAGTTAGTGGACCCTCGAATATGCTATTGTGTGGGTCCAACGACTTTTGAAACAGCCCGTGTTGGTTACACAAACGCTAATATACGGTTTGCTTGGGTAAATACAGGAGAGCGTGCTCGATGTGACGGACGTATCGAGTGCGTATGGAGATTCCGAGCCCCCACTTTCAAGCGCGTCGAACGTCAGAGGAGGTGGCGTGTTAGAAGTGGGACTGTTGTACAACATTGCTGCCCGAAAAATGATTGTTCGCATTGGTGAGCTGCGGTGGAACAGCACCGCAGCTTCCTCTGCCCACCAGAACGTACAGATTCGCCTCGTTCTTTTGCCGGACCGCAAACATAAGCAGAAAAGCAAAGTTAAGGCGGCTCAAGAGGCACTCAACTTCGAAGAGCATTTCGTGTTTGGCCGAGTGACGGCAGATGAAGTGACAAGCTTGGGATTGCGATTCCGGTTGTACGGATGGAGCAAGCTACGACGCGAACGGATGCTGGGCGAGAGCGTGATTGGATTTTCCTCATTGAGCTTGAACACAGAAGAAACAGCAGAGCAAGAAACCCGCTTGTATCTCAATCTTGAAGCCAGGCCGTGTCTTTCTGTAAGTTTGGCTTCTTCCCTTTCTTTTATTTCTTTCGGGGTGAACCATGTGAGGCTTAGAATCATTGCGTCACAAGAATCATAGTTGTATTGCCATTCAGCGGCACAAGTTTTTGACCTCGTTTCAAATCGATAAGTCTGAGTTTAAACCAATAAGACAAACTTAGGAACGAACTTCGCGGCTCGCTCACGTCGTTTTCGCCTTGCTTTTCGCTAGCGAGTTAGTGAGTCTAGACTCGCTAGCGAGTCTTTTCGCTAACAAGAGAGTTTTCAGCAAAGAAGATCGAAATCTCCAAAAAGACGAGCCACTATAGAGACCTTGCTAAAGTTTAAAGTTTTGGCTATTGACGCAAGTCGTTACGTTAGTGGCGGCAGCACGGGAAAGCTCGTTTCAAGTTTTTACCTCAGTTCTTCCCCCTTTTTTATATTGGCAAAGTATAATGAGCTGACCATTCTTCAGCTGCAGTTTAGTACCTCCTTATGTAAATGTGACTAGAAGTTATTTTCATTTTTTTATCTTTCTTTCCGCGACTTGGAACGGGAAGTCTGGCCTTCTTGTTCCTTTCGTTGTGAAATTCGAAATCAATATCCTTCACGCTAAAGGGTCGAACCGTCCGCCTCAGCTTGACAGCGAATTCCTTCGGATGTATCTTGGCCCTAGCTTTAGTTCTTTAGAACTCTTAGGAAAACGTTCCCCAAGAAGCACACAACCATACCGATTATTTTGTTTCTGCAAGTCTTTTCAATAAGCTAATGGATCATGTTTTATTCTGTGTATGAATGCAGAGAGAAAGCTCGCGTGGTGGATTGAGCAGTTACAGTTTGGGCGGGTTGGGAAGAAGCAGCAGCGGTGATTCCACGCCTCCTTCAGTTGGAATCTTACCTCCACGGGGCGGCGTTCCTGAATTATTGATTGGCTTAGCCTACAATGGTACAACGGGACGCTTATCTATGGAAATCGTCAAGGGATCTTTGTTGCGTTCCCAATGCTCTTCGCGAGCCCCGGACGTGGTGGTGAAAAGTGTGATGTACAGCAGTACGGGCCAGGAGCTGAGTCGCGTGAAAAGTAGCGTGCGGAAGGGTCAAACAGCGCCTACCTTTCAAGAAACATTTGTGTTTCCCGTGGCGTTGTTTCAATTGCCTGACGTTACGCTTACTTTGAGTACAATTAACAAGCGTGCCTTGAAAAGGCGAGAGCTGCTCGGCTGGCTTTCCTTCGGTCTCCAGAGTTCCAGCGACGATGCATCTACTCACTGGCAAGAAATGCGCAATGCAAATGGAGAGCAAACCTGTCGATGGCATACATTGGAGCCACCCATCAACGGTCTCTCAACCTCGACTTCTTTGGGAGATTGAAAATGTTCCCTGGAAGGCAGTTTACGGTGATAGTAAATAAGCACCACACAAGATTTTACCCCATGATAAACATTATAGTTCCGATTTATTAATCCTCTTCATCACAGAGCATTTACAAGTTTGTATGAATGAGAGGATATACGGAAGTGAACCCAGTTAAACATGGTTTTACTACCCGGGAACGAATCCTATGTACTGGCAAGTGTGCTGGAGAGAACAAATTCGGATTTACCGGGCCCGGTTTCTTGGCTATGGTAATATATATACATGGTCAAGGACCCCGCCTCCCAAAATTTTGCCGTCCCCGTTCCTCTCCTTGCCAATGCGATTCCGGTTGTTGATTTTTTTTCATCTTTTCAAGCACCGAGGCACTGCACGTGAATTTTTGCTCACGATTCTTTTTTATTCCTAATTCGAATTCAATCATTCTAATCCTCGCGCCTACTGCTATATCGACTAAAGCTTGACAAGAGCTCGTCACACAAGTTACCGGATTTGGAACGGAATACCTTCTTGGTGGTGATTGGGTACGATGTACTCGTGGTTTATTTATTTTTTCTAAGCTGACCTTTTGCTAACGGTTGTGGTAGGTTTAGGAATGTGATGGAGAGCAAATGCGGGAACTTTAAAGTGATTTGGGCATTGTAAAGGGAGATATTAGCGTTTGTATTTTTGAGCCCTCATGCCGTTTTCCTATTCTTTGCTATCTTTAGATAATCAATCTGACTAATAAAGGACTTATACGCAATTTTGTGGCCTTTATTCTCATCCTGAATGTATAAAGTTGTATGTAGCCTGATGTGTAAAACCTGATGTGTAAAATCACCATTTTCACTTTATATTATTATATTGCGCGCTCTCTGGCTTGTGTCGTCCCCTGGCGACGGCGTTAGTCAGTTGTGTTTCATTGTCTGGGGAAACGTAGTTGCTGAATTCAGTGACGAATATCTTAAAATATCGGTTCCATCCGACCGATTTGGAAAACTTTATTCAGTGTATTAAGAGGGGACGCTTGTGAAATTTTAGCTGGAACAACGGTGTGTGTTGAAACTGTGCGTGAAAGTTTTAATCTAACAAACTTGGCTTTGTTATTTGTGTGCCTGTTTCCCCACCAAGACTTGATATTTGCATTTGATCATGGTAAGTTTGCTTTACATAGCTCTTCTTTAAGTTTTCGCATTCTTAAACATCTTCAATGTTATCCTATTCTAGTCAAGCAAGATTTTTGTGGGGCGTTTGCCACTAGCCTGCAAAGCTGACGAGTTGTCTGCCTTCTTTGCCAAACATGGTACCGTCACTAAAGTTGACTTGCTCGACCGCTATGCGTTCATTCATATGGATAATGAAGACGAAGCACGCAACGCTGTGGACGCTATCAATAACTCTGGCGAAGAGTTTAAAGGCGTCCGTCTAGCTGTCGAGGTAATACATCCACTGCAACATTCGCTCCTAGAACGTCATAATAATACGCTGTGTTACTTAGATTTCAACTGGCCGCAAGTCTTCCAATGGTACCAGTGGCGGCGGTGGACCTGATCGTCGAGGTAGAGGTGGTTTCAGCCGAGGCAGGGGCGATGGCGGTGGTATGCGTGGTAGAGGAGACAGTCGAGGGCGTGGTGGTGGTGGTGGCGGCGACAGACCCAGTTTCCGAGGTGGCCGTGGAGGAAGTAGCCGCGGTGGCGGTGGTGGAAATGACGATTTCCGTGGCGGCCGTGGAATGAGCCGAGGAGGAGGTGGCCGTGGTATGGGAAGCCGTCCTGCCCCTTATGACAGGCCTCCTCGCGATGACGGAGATCGTTTTGGTCGAGGTCCTCCTCCTTCTCGCAATGGTGCGCCGTTCTTCAACGATTTCGGTGGAGATCGTGGTGACGCGCCTTATGGAGCAAATGACAACTTCCCTCCTCGCCGTGGTGGCCTAGGAGGCATGAATATGCTGCCCAGAGAAAGCTTTGGGTAAGTTTAACCTCCCTGGTATTCCCAGTCTGATCCAGTTGGCTAATGTTTACGTCTTTTGATCATCAGAATGAACGATTTCCCGGCTAGACCCATGGAACGAAGACCCTACTCGGATCCATCAGAACGCTTCGGAGACAGACGCGGGCCAGGCGGTCCCATGTCTATGGGAGGCATGCCTACTCCATCAGCGCCAATGCCGTCTGCTCCGTACGATAGAAGACAAGGTCCAGGACCTATTTCTGGTCTTGGTCCCTCACCTGGCGTCGACATGTATAGGAGACGAACTCCCCCTCCTCCCGTGATAGGCGACACTTTGTGAGTATAGTAGGGATTAGCTGATATTTTGTTTTAAAAAAAATTATTACCGTGTGATTAAAGTTCTTGGCCGTTTTTTTAAATATGTATCATTGCCGAAGCTTAAGATTCGGATTGGACGTATTTGTTAACTAACGAATAATTATGTGTAATTGTAGTGGGCGTTTTGACCGGGGCGATAATTACGGTGGAGCTGATCTTTACGGCGGAGGAGCCCGGAGGTAAGTCGATCGTTTTTATGTTGTCCAACCGGTGTTTCAAAGTTTAATTTATCGTTACGATAGTCTTTCCAGTTCAATTAGTGCTTACGGCCTTTCCATTTGAAGGCCCACTTCTGAAAGTACTTTTTCGCCCACGTGGCGTCATTGTTGCATGCCTGAGGTATCTTATGTACCTTAAGCCTATTCCCGAGTCCATACTAAAGATATTTGTTCTACAAGTTTCCTCGTTACCTTACAACTAGAACTTGCCACTGGCTCTCTAGAATTCGGTGGTTATCAGATCTTTTATTACTACTGTCTGTCCCCAAGTGCGCAGAATGTACTGACCTCTCTTCCTCGTATTACTCGCATGTAAAAACAAAACTACTAAGTTTGATTTTTATCAGACACCATTTGAACTGGAATCAAGTTTCTGTCTACGTGCAAAGGAGAAACCTAAGCCTTCATTCATAGTTTTCCTTAATCATCTTCTGTTTTTTGTAATCTAAAACTCACTTAACGTAGTTTGCAAAAGAATTCAGAGGAAAAACCTCGAGTGGCTTACATACAAGAACGACCTGCACATCTTTTATCTTACATTCAGTGGCCGATTCATTGGAAATACCCAAACAAGCCTTTCTGATGTAAAAAAAAAATATTACGAAACCGGAGGTTACATCAGTATTTAAGGCTGTCTTGTTCTTATCTCGAGAACTTCGTAACTGAATAATACCTGGAAGAAAATAATTTGCTCGGGAAAAAAAGCTTCTGCTGGCAAATCACACCTTATCCGTATACTTTTTTCTCATGTGTTAATGCTGATTTTGCTCTGGCTGCTCAAATTAATTGGGCGTGGCCCACTTCCTTAGATTCCCTGCGGCTCCTCTTGATCGTGATCCTCTACGACGCTATTAAGTTTCCTTGGATTGATGGAACATTGCTCTCCCAATCGAGGTCGTGCAACTTTTGCCAACGAGAGTTCAATGGAAACTTCATTTTCAAAAGAAAAGAAACAAAGAAAAAGTGTGTAAATTGAGAACGATGGAATGCTTTTTTTGTCGCGTCTGATACCCTCCAGCTTCGTTCATTAGTTAACATTGATTGATACCTCCTGATTAGCTTTGATTTTTAGTGTACTCTTCTTAGTCTTACCATCGTCCAAATCTCCCTTTCCTTTCATGTAGGCCTGGCCATAGGACTACTGTTTCGCACCTCCCCATCCAAAATTTTATAGGAAAATGAAAGTTTAAAAATTTAAAAAAAATCGAGTTAGTTAGAAAGGTTCCTTTTTTGAGTTGAAAAGCCAAGACACGATTGTAATAATTGAATCAAGTAAAATCATCCGTTTATTGTCAACTGTAAAAGAGTATTTTCTTTCTTTGCCAAACTCGTTTTCATGTACCATTATTGAAGCAAATCATTGAAACAAATCATTGAAGGGTTTTCGACACTAATTTCAAAGTAAGACTAACCAAGAGTTCAACTTGTTGATGAAATTGAGACTTTTTAGGCCTCCGGTATGAACCGTAGCTCTGCATTTCAATACCTTTCGGTTATTGTCAAGTAAATACATGCAGGTCAGGCTCATTATTACGAGTCCTTGATCCGTCTGACCTCGATTCCAAATTGGCCACTCCCACACTGACTTGTAAGGCCTGCTGGGCCCAAACCCGAGCTGCCTACACGTGAAGGTCTATTTTGCACAATGTTAAATGCACACACACGGTAAGACGAATGTTCGTAAAAGTTGAGCCTGGGAAACTTTCCAAAAATCTGCATTAATTGATCTGTTTTCATCATTTAAAGCTGTTTCGAAGCCCATTGATTGAAATTTGACACACTTGGAGCAGCTTGATTCTGGTTCGCTAGAAGATTGAAGAGGCGCTTTGCGCCATGCCCCCTCTCATCTGTCCGACACGGGTTTATTTTTCTTTTAGAAAAAGGAAACACCCCTGTTTTTCAGGAAATTTGTAAAAAAAAAAAAAAAAAAAAAAAAAAAAAAAAAATGTCAATGCCATGCCCAACGTGGCTTGAAGATGGTATGCTTAACCATTCTTTTGGTATAATGTGGTTACGTTCTTAGCATTTTTAAACAGTTTCTCTTGGTTTCCGTTGTGGCTTGCGCTCTGCCGGAAAAGTGTCCTTAACGTCTTTGCCACACCTCGTTCAGTCCTCTCGATCCCCCCAAGCTTGCGCTTGCTCGTTTCTGTTCATTGCTGAGCTCCTGGAGGTCAATACTGGGGAAGGAAACGGCGAGGGAGAGAAAGAGAGAGGTTGGGGGAAAGACAGTGACTTGACTGGGGCTGTGCAACAGACAATCTTGTCAATAGGACTGGCACATTTTACGCGTCGTGTGCACTTTCATTGTTGGCATTGCTACCATTTATACCAACGCAGTCTTTTGAACATCTTTGCCCCATAAAGGAGGGCCGGTTGTTGTTACACAATCTTCCCGTCCGTTTTTCAACGGCCGTCTCATTGACTCGGGTAAGAAACTTCTCGATTCTGAAACGTTAAACAGATTTATACCCATGAACAGATTTTTCTTTGTTGTTGGCTGTGTGCGCTCACTGTTTTCCTTGTTAATCTTTATCTGTTTGGCAATGTTTGCGGGGAATTACTTGGAACTTTCCTTGTGCGAAGTTGGCGTCACTTCGCGTCATCCGTCCCCTCGTGGATCAATAATTTGCACTGCGTTAGTACCTATCGTACCAAATCTCTACGCCCAAGTGGGTAAAAAAAATGGACCGAATCGATCGAACGCTATTACCTTGTATATTTGAAAGTTATTGGCGTGGAAAATTAGTGAATTTTGTATAAGATTGCATTGTAAACCAGCTAGGTTTTTAAACAAGCCCTCGAAATGAGGTCAAGGGTGTAAAATTAGAACCTTCTGACGTAAAGAGGCACCTTTTTAACGTCAGGAAGGCCTTTTCCTACGATTTCGAGGGAAAGGAAGCTTAAACCTGCCTACCAGAATATTTGATTTCTTTTTCCGGGAACTGGAAGGAAATTCTTTTTTTTTCAGAAAGCGTAAGTTCAAGGCTTCAATTTCGAGATTTTGTATGCAACAAAAACAAAGTAAACAACAAATTTCACTGAGCTGGTGAGGCGTTTGAGAAGTTGGCATCGACAGCTTTTGTCTTGGAATACTAAAATGGAGTATGGGGTTTAGTGTTTTTGTATGCGACAGATGTTGTTAACCGCCTTAATTCTCTTTTCTGAAGAATGGAATAGCTAATATTCTGTTTGGCTGCATAGATATGGTTGACAAGTCGCCATCGGTCACTACGTTGCTTTTGGACGGCATTGCTGAAGGTGAAGAAAAGGTGATAGCATCTTCAACTAAGGATCAGCCAGTTCTGGATCCTTACCATATCCCGAAAACGCTATGGCGAAGCGGCAGCATGGACAAATGTTCACTCAGTGAAGCTAAAAATGAGTCAAAAGTGCTCGTCCTGTACACGGGAGGAACCATCGGCATGATGAGAAATGAAAAAGGAGGTAATTTAAAAGACTGAATTGATTGAAAATATTTTTAAAAAGGCTTTTTATTATTCGTGCGTATGTAATTTACACTGTTATTTACAGCGTTGGCCCCAATGGCAAACATGATGGAGCGGAATATCCGGCGCGCCATTCATATGCACGATGAGAAATATGCAGTTAAGCGGTTTGGAATGAATGCGCATAAAGCCCCTCTTTGTTTACCGTAATATAGTTTTATAATTTTAGCTAGAGATAAGTAAGGCTTATCTGAAATTTTTTCAGGAACGTCGGGGCAGAGAGTCGGCGGATTTTATATACTATTTATGAGTATGAACCCTTGTTGGACTCCAGTAATATGACAATGGATGATTGGATTATCATTGCTAAGGATATTAGGGTAATTTGTGCTTTCGAATTCAATACAGTTTGGTTAAAAAGAACTCGGTCTCTGTTTCCTCATAGAAATCTTACGAGCATTTTGACGGGTTTGTCGTATTGCATGGAACAGATACCTTAGCGTACACGGCCTCTGCTTTGTCGTTCATGCTGGAGAATATTGGGAAAACTGTCATTATAACAGGATCACAAGTGAAGTTTAAGAAGGAAGTTTTGAAGTAATTTACCTAACGAGGTTGCTTTAGATACCCATTTTCGAAACACGCAGTGACGGGAGGGAAAATTTCTTATCAGCGTTGATCATAGCCGGGTCTTATAACATCCCGGAAGTTGGCGTCTTCTTTAATAATAAGCTGTTCCGCGGAAACCGCACCACCAAAGTTAATGCTGCTTCGTTAGCTGCGTTCGACTCTCCCAATTTGAGGCCTTTGGTTAGTGTGGGCATTAATATCCAAGGTACATTCAGCTGTCGCCCTGTCAAACTCGTACTAGCGAATGTCTTGTGTTAATAGTCGACTATCGTTCTGTATTCCGACCCTTGTCCATTGCCAAATTCCGCGTGCATTCCACCTTGAACAGGAATGTGGGTCTGTTGCGCCTCTTTCCGAGCATCACCATCCAAACAGTAAGTGCATTCCTGAATAAGAAATTTTCCAGTGACCGTCAAAAGATGCATCAGTTAATCATGGTGGGTACTAAACAAGTTTCGTAACAGATCCGTGCGTTCCTTCATGCTCCTATGCAAGGCGTCGTGTTGCAAACGTACGGTGCTGGCAACGTGCCGTCGAATCGGCAAGATTTGCTTGATGAATTGCGAACCGCAACCCAGGCGGGTGTTATTATTGTCAACATTACGCAATGTCCGTATGGTTCCGTTTCGTCGATTTACGAAACTGGCGTGGTAATTGACATAAGCTTGTTGTGTCGGGTTAAGTGACATTCACGTGTTGTTATTTCACTGTTGTAGACGTTGATAGAGGCGGGAGTTATAGCAGGCTTTGATATGACCCCTGAGGCGGCATTGACGAAGCTGAGCTACGTTTTGTCGAAGAATGAATGGGATCTGGAAACCAAGCGACAAATGATGATGACAAACTTGAGAGGTGAATTGACTTTGCAGCATCGTGTTCGGTTACACGATTTGGATCTGATTGAGGCCGTGGCCCGTACTTTGCACATGTCTTCCACTGAAGAAATGGACCAGTTGCGTGATGTACTCTTTCCTGCAATGCTTTGCGCCGCAGCCAAACAAGGCGACGTGAAGAAACTAGAATCGTTACAAAGCTACGTAAGCGCGATGTTTACAAAATCTGAGTATTTTTGGAGTAAGTCAGTTTTGGTTATCCAGGGAGCGGATTTGTCTGCCGTAGACTACGATCTTCGAACTCCGTTACATCTGGCGTGTTCCGAAGGAAACGTTGAAGTGGTGGAGTACTTGCTGAAACATGGGGCTTCCGTTCACCTCAGAGATCGCAATAATCATAGTCCGTTAATGGATGCCATTGAGAATGATTTCCATGAAGTTGTAAGGGCTGAAAGTGTCTAAGTTATGCGAAGAGATTTTAAAATTATGTAATTGTGTAGATCAACCTGCTTGTCCAGTGCGGGGCTCATTTGACGGATTGCTCAGCGAATTTAGGGGAAATTTTGTGTGCAGCTGCAGGGCGCGGGGACGTTCGTAGACTGACTTCCTATTTCCTAGCAGGAGCTGATTTATCCTTAGGGGATGCTTCAGGGCGAACAGCTTTGCATGCAGTAAGGATTTTAAACATCTTTTGTGGGTTATTTGGTCTAAATCTGATGCTCGTTTAGGCAGTGGAGAACGATCGGTTCACGGTGATAGAATTTCTTGTTAATAAACATGTGGATTCCTCAGCAGAGGATGCGTATGGACGTACAGCTATGGATTGCGCCAAGTCGCTCGGGCATATGGACGTACATCATCTTTTAGAAAAAGAAGGTAAATGCACATTTTGCCCGATAGAAGTGTTCTATTTCCTAGTTACGTTTTGTAGCACAACATGCCGGTGTGAAGGAATCCAGTGGGAAAATGGATCCACGCTTTATGCGGACGTTGGAGTACGTGTTGCGCTCACCGGAATTGCCTGATATGTAATTCCGGTGTTCGACATGACTATTGTTTGGTTTCGTATGTACACATGTTTATCCTCTGCAAGTTTACCATGTAGACAGAAAGCAGTTATTACGGCAATGTAGTTAAATACATTACTATTCAGTCATACATGCAATTTATAAGGTATAGAAACAAAATTGATCTAATCGAAAAGAATGAAGTCATTGTGTAGGCTGGAAATTTTTTTCACTCCTAAGAGGAAAACAGATTATGTGTCATATATGAGGCTGGTCTTTTGGGTGCCACTCGTAGTAAGTCGCTGCTAATTGAGGTTAGGAAGATTTAGATTGAAAACTTCCTGACTTGCAACTCCGCGTCCTTACACGGCCTCTTCATTCCTCTGTCTCCTGCTTTCCCTCTGTCTTTCTCCTCAATACGACGCCATCCTAAGTCATCTCTGAAATCTTGGAACGTATACAATTCCGTCTCTATTTCTAAGCCTCCCAGTTTCTTGAGAAGCTTACGAAACTGCTCAACGACGGAAAGTGTCAAGTTATATCCATCATACCTAGAGTATAGCCGGGGCTAGAATTAAGTTTGTTTCCGAACGTGAGAGTGTTGGCGTTCCGTGTTTTCTGGCGTACCGGATTTGGCCCATTGACATTGTAATGCTTGTAACGTACCATCAAGGAAGTCCACTGGTTCCTGAAAGGAAATCGCTCATCTTTGAGAGGTCTTCATTGTGAATGCCTGATTGACAGGTCCCTTCTTGAGAGGGAAATACGAAACCTTGCTGCAGTAACCGCTTATTACGCACAAAATTCAAAGTGGCAGAGTTAGGAAGAAGTGTACCGCAAAAGGATATGGTTTGGATGGTACGCAGCCAGTCGTAGCATAGAATGCAGCATGGTGTCCCGTCCTGGACGTTGAGCTAAAAACTTTGGGTGAAAAAGCGAGCGAACGTACCGTGTACTTGCGACGGAAGTTTTGTAGTCGTGCAAAACCCTGGCAAGAAGCAAGGACACGTTTAGTGCGATTCCCAGTAGAGAGGATACCGATCTAAAAAAGTTTACTTCTCGTAGACACGCAGTTTATTAAAGTGATTAGCCATGTAACTGGGGGAAAGGCTAAACTTTGCTCCCTGCATTCATATTCAGTGCACGTCTATTGTCTTAATTTTTTTGCTCTGACTAAAGAAATTGAATTTTCAAGTTCCTAGTGTTGGTTGTATACTGATTCCGACGTCAGGTGTTCAAAGAGAGACAAAAATGTCGTGTCTAGGAATAGTTGACTCGCTTTTTTCCATGGTAGTGGTGGCACCCTTGGTGGTGGGATACTGGCGAGGCACTTTTTATTTACTAGACTTGACGCTTTTCCCTCAAAATGTTGAATTAAGTTGCTGGCTGTCGTTAGCAATTGGTTTCACGTTGTCTTTTGCGGCAACGGTTATGCAGCGACCCTTGGAAAGATGGCTTACACCACGACTACCGTGCGGATTGTATTTTCTCTCCTCGCGACTTTATACGGTTATTTCATGTTACGGTAATCAAACCGGTTATCTGGATACTTAATATAACTTGTTTCTTGATTTTGTAAGGTTGCGCGAATCAGTGGCGGGGTCTTTGGGCGACTTTGGATTATTACACTGGGATGCATTGGCACTCGGCAGCAACATCGGTAGCAATTGGTGTAGCGGGGTTAGTCGCCCTCCGAGGTTTCAGAAATGTTCTAGCGCCGCCGATGGTTATCGTATTGGACGAGCCTAAGAACTACTTTACGTTTCCTACCATGTTTAGATCCCAGGTGAAGCGTCATGTAAACAAAGTTGAAGCTAATAGCTTAATTTTTGTTAGTGGAAGGACGGGAGGCACGTGTTCGTATTAGACTCTTTCTTTACAGTAGCTTTCGTAGGCTCATTGGTCGTATTCGTTTGGCGAGGTTCATTTATGCTCTTGGATTTTTGGATGTTTCCCAATGATCTTCACTGGAATGCATGGGGATGCACAGTTAAGTCACAATTTTCTTCACTATCTTGCTTGACATGGAATTATTAATTGAAAATATTACACATTTCTGCAGATGCTGGGGTACGCCACTACCATCTTTGTATTTAGTTTGCAAGTGCCGATGGCATCGTTGTGTCGCCAGATGAAAGGGAAGTGTCGCTTAGTATTTCTCGAATTGTACTACGCGACGGCTTTTACTGGAACTGTCAACGTCTGGAAAGGGTTATGGGGAATTTACGATTTGTATCTGTTGCCAGGTACGTTTCATTAACCATTTATTTAACCAGTCAACCACACATAGTAATAGAAAATTTGCACACAGACAACAAGCTCTTGAGTAACTTGATTACACACGGAGCCGGTTTGATCGCGCTGGTAGTTTTATACAATGGACATTCGATTTTAGTAAGAGGCGTTTACTTGGATGGGGAAGAAGAAGGGGCCAATGCTGCTTTCTTTCCCTATCGTTACAGTCGACATTTCTTCGAGGTAATGCCCTGCGGATCCACGCTTTTCTTGGAAAGTTCGGTTACATTCACTGTTTGTTTCCATTCGCAGGTGTACCAAAGACGAACTTTGAAAAGACGAGTTAAGCCAGCTGAAAACGGTCACATGGAGGAAATGCAAACCATGGTTATTCAGTCGGAAGCTGAATTGGTTTCGACGGTGCCCCTAGAAGCGCAGAAGACTTATCCCGAGAGTTTGCAGCAAGTTTTACCGAAACCGACATAAAAGTGGAGCAATGGTATTGCTGGAAGGAATACGGGCTCAAATTACGGAGTCTTGCAGCGCACCCTTAATTGCCCTCCCAACGTCATAAAGAGGAAATAAATATACGAGAATTGATTTGAGTATAAATTTGAAATAATCATACTAGCCCCTTCAAAGTCATCGTAATACGAACGACTTACTCATAAAAAGGTCAGCATAAAAAAATTGCAAAGACGTGACCTCGCCTATCCAGTTTATATTTGCAATATCACTGCCGTGAATTCACAATAAAGCAGTGCATTCATCGGAAACCCGGAGAAAACTGTACTTGCTTTATTCTTGTACCAGTTTTTCAGGTCTCAGGGTTAAAGTGTAAGACTATAACACAGTGTATATCTTTCTTTCGCACATTACCGGAAGATTACCGTACTCCCAGTTTTGCAACATGTTTAACTTTAGTCTACTATTGTTTTGTGCAGCAAATCTTACGAAAATTATACGTAATATGTATTGCCCGAGTTTCAATTACAGTCAATAACGAGAGGCACCTTGAAATATTGCGATATTATACATGTAGGAAAACTGTCAAAATAATAAGGCATGCGGATGTTAGGTTTAATGAAGAGATTGTCAGTGGTGCTCGTCAGGATGAAGAGTGTCAAGACCGACACTGTCGAAAAAAAACGGAAATAGGGAAACTCATTGGTTGAATCCGTAAGAGTAATTTTCCCGTAAAGAGTAATTAAAGCCTGTTCGCTTCGAACCTGCTCTGATCCTCTCTAAAAGCGAACTGAAACTGTAAAAAAGTAGAATGCCGTATTTAGAGCTTTTACAACTAGCTCAGCAGGTAAACAAACAAAAAGACACAAAGCTAAAGACACAAAACAAAACCAATATTCACAGAAAACAGTTTGTTATTGTTTGTTTACCTTAACTTAAATGTACTCAAAATGGAGGATTTCGCCAACTCTTGCCGCGAGAGGCGCAATTTGGTAAAAGCTCTATATAAGTCCATCCGTGAAAATATCTTATTTGAATTCGGCAACGCTGGAGTCAGCTTTGTTTACATTGTTTGTTCAGTTGGCGCCATAACAAGACAGAAGAGCTTTCTTCACGTTTTAGCAATTCGTGAGTAGTTTTTGGTGTCTCTTTTGGGCGAAATCATGCAAAAGCATGTTAGATTTGCCCATGCCGAAGGTCATACTGATTTGGCGTTTAGCGAGGATGGACGGTAACTATAACTGCCTTAATTAATTTTCACCATTTGACAGGGACGACACAACATGTTTGCTGTCGACTGTCATTGATTCTACTTGTCTCGATGATCCTCCTAATGATAGTGTACTTCAAGGTATATTTTAACTTGTGGCGTTGATGGAGATGTTCGTATCTGGGATGGGTTTGAAGATGATGACCCAATTTCGCATCGTGTGGGAGATGAAGCCACAGCCATTGCTGTCAGGGTAAACTGCAGGCAGTTTCCCAGTTTCCTGTTATAGTACTAATACAACTAATATTCTATTTTTTTTTTGGTATAGGGCAACAAATTTTATGTCGGTAATGATGTGAACGCTGTTCAAGCCTACAGTATTCCCGAAGGCAACCCTGATGGTTTGATAACACGCTTTACCGCCACTGTCACGCAAATTCAAGTCAGCAAAAATGGTCAGAAAGTTGTTGCGGGTTCCTGTGATATGACCGTCAAAGTATCCGATTCGAAGAAAACCAGAGACCTTATCTTAGCAGGCCATGAGGCTCCCATCCTAAGTGTTGCCCTGGATCCAAGAGAGGAATTTCTGGTATATTTAAACTTTTTTCCATAGAAAAATATATTAAAAGTAGGATTCGCTACACCCAATCTTAGGCGTCTTCGTCTTGTGATGGGAAAGTTAGAATTTTCCAGCTGAGCACAGAACGCTGTATTCAGTCGCTGGGATGGATCCCTAAAAGCAACGATTTCGGGAATTCCGAAGTTCTCTGCCGGCTTGCGTGGGAACCAAAGCAAGGGAAGTGGCTCGCTGTTCCCCAAAACAAAGAAATCCATTTGCTATCCAGAGGGAAATGGGATACTCCAACCTTCACTCTAAAGGATGAGCGGATCCTATCAGTAACGCTTTTTTAGTTAATAATACGTAAATTTGTATTATGTATTCGCATTTAGGCTGTGTCTATTGTCACATGGTCACCTTGCGCCCAGTATCTGGCTGGCTCGACGAGAGCAGGCGAATTCGCCGTTTTTAATGTCGAGCAGAAGCAGTGCATTTATTATTTAAAACAGTCCACTACTCACCCTATCTGCGCTTTAAGCTGGAACCCTGCCAAGAAGGGCGAACTAGGCTTTTGTGATACAATGGGGCAACTCGGCTATTTAACAGAAACTTTAACCTCACAGCAAGAACCCAAGACTAATAGTCGACCAGCATCTCGTGCCCTTGAAGTCGTTGAAGATGCCAAGTCCGACGAAGAGATGGATGAAAGCGAGATTTCCATTACACAAATAAAAAGGCAAACGGGCTTTATAGTCGATGATGAAAAAGGAGACGTTTTTGCGGGATTTGGAGACCTTAGTAAGTTTTTTTTTTTTTTTTTTTTTTTTACACAGCATGGGTATTATCTCTTAGCTGGCGTAGTCACCGAGAAAAAAGAACAGGAAAAGCATTTACACGATTGTTTTATGTAATGTTTATTCTATGAAAATTATACGTAACCTGTTTTATGATTATAAACTACTAATTTTTACTGAGCTCGTTTTGGCCCGAACAAATAACTTTTAAACTCTACTAAACTACTAGCTTTTATAACCGCAGTAGTAGTGTATCGTTTATGTTCTTCAATATAAGTTTGTTTCGTTAACCCTCATTCCTAATTAATTCGTTTCTAGATACTGCTGCAGATAAAATCGGAAAGGACTTTGATGACAGAGGATCCGTCTCATTGCCTGTCGCTTCAAAGCCGACCGTCCGCTTACAAGAACCTTTTATCCCAGGCTCAACTCCAGTGCAATTTCAACATAGATATATGGTAACATTTCCCCTCAATTTGTTCTATTTCCGTCACTATTTTTTCGTTCTTTTCTTTCTTTTTGTTCACAGTTATGGAATGGCGTAGGTTTAGTACGTAGTCATAGCGAAGGAACTGAAGAAGAAGGTTACATAGACGTCGAATTCCACGATACGACTCTGCACCACTCTTTGCATATTCCCAACTTCCTTGGGCACACAATGGCAGCTCTATCGAACCAAGCATTAGCATTAGCCTGTCCCGCACAAAGTGATTCACCCAGGTACATTGCGTACAGCTATAAATGTTTTTTTTTAGTAAATTGGTTTAGTAAATTGTTGTGTATAATCGAATTTATGTTAAATTGTTATGGTAAAAACCTTTAGTAAATTGGTATGCCTCCATTTTGGCTCGTGGGATGGTCAGAAAGATTGGTCCGTTTCATTACCGGATGACGAAGAAGTGCAGAGCGTTGCTGTGGGAGATCATTTCATTGCCTTTGCCACAGACAAGCAAAACCTGCGATTATTAACGCTGGGAGGTCTTCAGAGAGGTGTCTTATCGCTTTGTGGCCCAGTTGTGTGCATGGCTGCGAATGGAAGCAGACTTCTGGTCGTTTACCATGGTTCCAATGGTAAATTTCCGTTTTTTACCTCCGTTTACTTGAAATACTCCTGTTATAGGGGTAGCAAATAGCCAATGTTTGCATTACGGAGTACTAGAAGTACCCGTTTCGAACATTTTCCCTCGTTGGACTGCAATTTCGCAAATGTTGCCTCTAACACCTAAAGCTGAGTTAACTTGGGCTGGATTCAGCGAAGAGTGCAGTCCTGTAACTTGCGATTCCGTGGGCCAAGTGCGCATTCTTAAGAATTCCGTCTGGCTTCCCTTATTAGACACCAAAACACACGTAAGATGGCGCAAGGAGTGGATTTGAAATCAAACTAATATCGTATACTGTAAATTTAGACCAAAGGAAAATCGGACAGTTACTTCATTAGTCATGTTAGTGAACTGGAGCAGAGCGTTGCAGCTATTTTATGCAAAGGTGGAAGGTATCCTGCTACACTGCCACGCCCACCCATCGTAACTTTACCGTTCCGCCTACCCTTCTGCGAACTCAACAATGAAAAGGGCCAACAAGAAGAACAGTTATTCCGCTCTTCGTTGTTCGCGAATATTGCGGGGGCAGACCCCTTGGCTCTGGCGACCACAGAGAGGGGCATGAAAGAAGCATTTATGAAGCTTTTCGCCTTAGCCTGCCACACGGACCGTGAATTCCGGGCGGTCGAAGTTGCGCAACTAATGCCTACCACGCAGTTAGTTCAACTGGCTGTGAAATATGCCAGTCGTGCCCGACGAAAGCGTTTAGCGGATAAACTGACGGATTTGGCCGAGCGGAAAATGTACCAAGAAGAAGAATTAAGACGCAGTGAAGAAATGGAGACAAACGTACATCTTCCCTATGAAAAGAACCAGGAGAGCCAAAGGTTGGGGTCTTAAAACGTCGCCGCTATTTATCTCTTATTTTTATTTATTTTTTATTTTTATAGGGACATGTTTGCATCCCAGGTATCTGACGACTATGTAGCAGCACTCGACCCCAAAGGTAGGATTTTTGTACTTGTAGTACGGTGAAGTTCAAGTAGTTTTTTTTTTTTGGTCAAAAGATGGTGATTTATACCGTATATCATGCAACAGGTTCTCCGATTAAAAACCCGGTGGTCACAATGATACTAGTCTGTCACATTGTTGCAGCACGTTCTCCCCAAAAGAATGACAAACAGGTGTCATATATTGCTGATGGTTTTTACCGGAGAACTTTAGTTGAAAATTGATGGCTGGATTGGAAATGAATTGGGTTCGGTTAGGTTGGGTTACCTCATTCTTGTAAAATTTCGTTGAGGAGAATCCTTAAGACTTGCACTTTCTTTCACTCCATTTGCTGAACTATCTGAACAGTGACACAGTGGTGTCATTCGCGCTGCTCGAAAAGTGACACGACAGACCTGTGTCACGTCTGACAGCGGGGTGCTTTACACTCGTTTGTCCCTAAATCCGGAGAACGTGTTGACATCATGAGAATTTTGCAACTTGAAACCAAGATTTAAAAGAAAATTAACGATATAATGGATTTTTTTATAGATATCGTAAGAAAAATATCTTGGTTTGCTGTGTCAAAAGATTTAGAAATATGATTTGATTACACTTATTCAAGTTAACACTCAAATCTTAAATAGATCATATATCTTTTGACGCAGCGTTTTAAAATATTTGTATTAAGTTGTTTGTTCAAAATAAGTTTTCAGTTGTATCGTTAAATTGCTTTTAAATTTCTTTTAAAGTTGCAGACTTCTCATGATACCTTTTGGTAAAGAAGATCAACTACTTGAACTACACCGTGGCCCTAACATTTGCATCATTATAAAGAGCTTATTGATATAGACAACCCTTTATTGGCTGCACACCATCGAGATCCATCAGAAGCGCCGAAATCCATCCGACCTTCAACTCAGCCTCGAAAAAATCCCTTTGCCAAAAACACTTCATCCAACCCTGCCCAAGCACGTCCAATATCCCCTTCCTCTCGGGGGACAGTAGTCTTTGATGACATCAGCAAATTAAGTACTTCAGGTTCCCAAAAAGAAAAGCCTGCAGAGATTATCATCCGGAATAGCAGCGTCAAGCGGAAAGCCAAGCAGACCACGCTTTTCGCCAAGAAACCGGCTCCTAGTACCAAATTGGACGACAAGAAGGAAAATGAAAACGGTTCCGAGTCCGTCAGCGAGACAAATGCAACGCCAGTACCGTCAGGGCTGAGTAGCGGTAAAACGGGAGTAATGCTGTGGCTAGAACTGCACAAAGACGCATTGCAGCAAGAATTCCCAGACGCTGATGACGCACAACTCACCAAAACAGCCATGCAACGTTTCAAATCACTGCCAGATTCCGAGAAACAGGTAAAAACTCGGTTTTATCTCCCGTTTAAGCTCTGTATTTATGTAAAGGTACGTAATACTGGTCCCTGCGTTCCTATGTTTGTATTTTCTAGAGCTATACGACTAAGCGTAAAGCAGACGACTCGCCTGACGGAGAACCCCAACCCAAATCTTCCTCCACCAAATTGTCGTCCTTCTCCTTCCAAATTTAAACGTGTAGTTGCTCTACAGACCATCCGCCTTCTCCATCTAAGGTAACTTGAATGTCATGGAACTGCTTGAGGGATTCTCGGTGCCCCACGCTCAACAACGTAATTCCCAATTGCTTGGCCAGGCTGTACACCACGATTTCCATGTCCAATGACAGGGCTGACGTAGCTTCGTCCAGACATGCCAATAAAGGGCAATGGTAGAATAACCGGACAAAGCATAGGCGTTGCATCTCACCAGGGGAAAGGACATCAGGCCTGTACCAAGCTCTTTTGTAAATATGTACGTTATTTAGTTGCCGTTTTACCAATTCCAATCAACTGGTTCATCCAAACCGCCGGTGCGGTCCAACAGTTCGCTCATTTTGACCTGATGCAGATAGTTTAGTACCAGATCTGTTTCAGCCACGTGACTAGCGTGTTTATCCACCCGTAGAGGGTACACGATCTTGTTGAAAAACACTCATTAGAATACATTTTGAAAGGAAGTTACGGAATTTTTACTTGTTCTCGTAAAGTTCCGTCTGTAAAATATGGCTTTTGTGGGAGGAAAAAAATTCCGTTGGGTCCAGGGGGAAAGGAACAGGTTAGGGATCCTGTTTGGAGTGGCCATAAGCCTCGTAGGACACGAAGTAGGCTACTTTTGCCTGCCGAGCTGCTTCCGACGAGTAATACGCTTTTGCCCTCACTCAGTTTCAAATCCAAATCGCGAACAAGTTCTTTGTTCCGGTAAGGAGGGGTGAAAGATACGTTGTGGAATTCAGCGTTAAAGTTCTTGACGTGTAACGGGTCTGTCGTTTGATCGGAACTGGGGAAAAAGTCACAAGTTAAGAAGTAATTTTATTGAAAAATATTGCTGTTACCGTTTTTGCACTTGAGAAGCTATTCGCCAATCTTCCGCCAATTGCTGCAGTCTTTCGAGCAATTCGGACACACGATACGTCAAACCGGCTACTTCTGAAGCCCTACTAGAAATGTCGACTAAGCTGCTGAAACACGAGATGAGATAAATGCAGACGAACGCGTTCTGACGAACACAATCGATGAGAAAATGTTACATGTTAGTTAAGCTTTGAGTAAGACTTACGACACTGATTAAGGCACTTAATTCGGAAGGTGACAAGTCATCATAGCGGCCAGCAAAAATAGGCACCGCAATCGCAATGTAGCTGAGAATGCTTCCCACATAGTCGAAAATGTTTACAGCAATGCCAAGGAAGTACTGGCGACTAATCAAGTTTTTCTGCGTACTAAGAAGGGCTTCCAACCTTGCGTTAGTTTTAGCTGCTTCCATATGGCCCGACGAATGGAACGCCAGCGCTTCGGCCTGAACTCGTATTTGCATGTGTTTAAAACTGCACAACAAGTTTATTTTGAGTAACAGAACAAACTTTTTTACTCTTTACCGAAAATTGCCTTCTTTACGCTCTTGTTCGAAAGTGTAGCGAGCTATGGGAGACATAAGCATTTTATTAACAAGAGTGCCCAAGATGAAAAAAGCAACAATGCTCGTTGGTCCTATCCAGCCACTCCTATGCTTTTTTATATTAAAAAATGGTTCGTTTTTTTTCGGTTGTAGACGGAAAGCAGTTACCCGCTGTAGGCTTTATACGAGTAATAGGATATCGTAAAAGGAGCAATAATGACTGCCGGGGCCAATTCTCCATACCGAGAGCATAGTCGTTCGACATCTTGGGTAATTCGCTGATCACTAAAATGAACGTCTCGTTTATAGCAAGTATCAAACTAAGAGATCGTCAATCTTACGGGTTGTCTACCAAGTTGTCTAGGACATTCAGCTGGTAGTAATTAATACCGGAAAAGTATAATCGATGGATTGCGCGCGTTAATAGCTGCCTCCAGGTTAGGCTTAAAATATTGCTGACGTAGAGTTTCGTACTTTTGACCTAATCAAATACTTATTAACGAGTTTTAACCATAAAAAATAGTGGATTACCAATGCAATAGCTATGATAATCCCTATGCTTGTAAGCAAGGCGTTCATAAAGCCGCTCTGGTCTTTATCGCCCAACACTTTGTAGAATTTGGAAGGGATTAAACCGACATTGTATATCACAAATTGTTCTACATCAAGAGAAAACAATTAAGGCTATCATAGGGTGACGATTAGCGTAATGTTACATACCAAGCAGGCACAAGATTAGAAGCAGAGAGAAAAGTCCAAAAGGGACGGAAGATACCCCAGGGAAGAGTAACTTGTGTAAACGGTAAAATTGTCGGAAAAATAGTCTGTTAAAACCAACTTCTGTTCTGCCTAATTCTGCACTACGAACTTCTGGCATTCTTCAGGCAGTTAATTATAGTTTTAAAAATATAAATTACCTAATCATCAAGGATCCCATTACTAATACTTTGGGGAGTTTGCTTACAAACCGGTAGCTGTCGCTGGGAGACTCAGAACAACAACAACTCGGCATGGCGACAATTTCCAAGCTTGGTAGCATTTCGCTTCGCGATTCGGCCCCTCGTTTCACTAACAAGCTTCCACTTAGCGACTGTGTGAGGTTAAAACTAAATTTGAACAACGAAGCGATCGAATGGACACTGGTAATTGGTTTATCCTACAACTCATCCATCGAGACATGTCGAGTTAGTTTACGAAGGAATCCGCACACGAAACAGAGCGAATTATTTGCACCTACTAATGCTCCGGTATAATATGCTCGCTATTTTTGAATAATTTAATGATAACGAATTTTTCTATTTTATAGACCATGGGTCCTTGTTTAATGCCTATTGTTGACTGGACGTGGGCTGAACGTTTAGAACAAACGTACGCATTGACTAAAGATGGATCATGCCTACTCTTTTACGGTAGTGAATCGGACCCGTCTCAAAGGTAATATTCTATTTTATTCAAGTTTAAAGGTTTACTAACTTCTGCAAATAGATGTATTCAAACTCTGTCCAAATTCGAAGGGAGTGAAGTGGTCATAAGTATGCTCGAAGTTGCGGACCATGGACTGATTATTCTGTGCAAGAGCCCCACAACTTTTCAGTTTTACATCCTCCAACATGGAAAGTTGCTAGAGCATCTCACTTCGCTGCCGAACCTTATGGTACGCTTTATTACCGATCCTTTCTAACCTATATACAAACAAATATTACGTAGGATGAACCAAACCCGGTAATGTGCGTAGTATCACTCAACGATTTAAATGCTGCCATGTGCGCACTGCTAATGGACGCGGACGCTGTCCGTATCGGTGGTAGCTTACTAGTCATTGGTTCTCATGCAGGGGAAATTTACGGATTTCCCCTAAACCGCCAAGGTACTCTACGTGTCTTGTGCCAACTGCATCAGCCATTAGTGGGAGCATTTACCACCAAAGTTCAAAGCCTTCGCGAATCCTCTAATCTACTCTTTGTAGGAGAGGAAGGAAAAATTTTAATGATTAGCTGGAATGGTTCCAACATCGTAATCCGAACGGATTTCCTCATCGGTCCCATACTGCAGTGCTGTTACTCAAACGGTTTCCTATTCTGCAACAGTGAGAATACTATAACAAGAGTCAAACTTCAATTCCCACCGAAAGATCCGACGAAGCCCTCAAAATGCATAATCGAAGAACAGTATTATCCAGTGAAAAACGTACGAACATTCATTATGACCCCAGGTTCAGCAAATCCGGTTATTTTTTGTCTAACTGAAGACGCGATAGTATATGCATTTCCGTTTGACCTGCCAACAATAGAAAAGGCGCGTCTACATATCAGTATGGATACTGCCCTGGGTCATTTGGAACGAATTGGGCAAGAAATGAAACACGTTTCCGAACAAAAAGAAAATATTGATGAAAAGTTAAAACAGTCATCGTTAGCGTTACGGATGTTAAATCGTCGCGATTTGGAGACGTTGATAACCATTGATATGAGAACTTACTCAGTTGCCCAAGACGTCGACGAAGAATGCATACTTCTTGACATGGAAAACAAGAGCAAAGACAGTTTCCTGCCCGGCTATTGGTCGTTGTGCATCAGCATGGGCTCAGAGGTGGCAAACTGCCTATGTGAACCTTTGGTAAAAATCTGGAAACCAGGAGAAGTTATGCACGTGAATCGACGAGTCAAAAGAGTGTGGGAAAGCTGGGAGGATGTGTCGTTTCATCTGAGCTTGAATTTCACCGTAGACGAGGCCCTTATTCCAATACCTGTGTGCTCTGCGACCCTAACGCTTATGAATTTCCTAGAACCCGCTTCTAGCCACTTGGGACGAAGTGCAGCGGAAGGGCAGTCCTTCGAGGACTTTCTTTTAGACGTGGCAAAGGGGAAACCTGTCTCCTGCTTATACCAAGCAGAATTAGACAGTCTAGGCGACAGTGGCTCTCCTAGAACCGTAGTTATGAGCACGATAAGTGCGTTGAGTGTCCCTGAATTTGCACAGTATTTGCTGGAAGGAAGTTTTCATCGGGGTTTCGAACATCTCCAACTGGAACAACCTGGCAATACGATTCATTTACCTTTGGCTGTTGGCGACCATAGACTGGATCTCTATGTGGGGAAAAACGAAGAGAAGCAAATGTACCTTTTACGAGTTTCCTGTCAGAACAAAAAAGTTTTTAAAAGGACGTTGACAGCGCTTATAGAGAAGATCCAGCATTTAACAGCACCTGAAGTGAAGGAAATAACGTTACATGCTAAAGTATTGGCCGATGTTCAGGTAACCGTAAAAATAACAAATTACGGAATTGAATTTTAAAGATTTTGAATCTAGAGGCTGAAGCGAAGATTCGATTTTGTTATGGCCTTACCAAACGTGGAAGCATCGCATATGGCTCCAATTATTGAAGATCTAAACGAAGTTTTTATTGACAATTTCCCTTTGCGTTAATTCCGGTGCCAAATTATTTTTTACGTTAAGATTTAGGTTTTGTAAGTTTTGAAATTGAGCCAGGCAAGCGCGTTTTGTGATAACCAATAGGGAGAAGGGGAGGCGTGGCTTTTTATGGCGTAGTAAACAAAGATCAAATCACCCATAGGCTGAACGAGGAAGGTATTTTGTGTGTCTTGGTAACAAAGGTTATCTGCGTAAAACGGAGCAGTCGTGGCCTAGTTTTGCATGATCCAAGACTATACCCTAACCTAAGGATGCCAGTGTGAACAGTGATCAGTTGTGTAGATTAAAAGAGGTTATTACCCAGTCATGCCTGTGCAGTACATGCTCAGTAAAATGGTTGAGAACTATCAGAACAGAGTAATGCACTTTGCCTTTTCTTTTAAAACAATCTTGTATAAAGTACTAGCCATTTTACTAGTATCATCCGTCATTCTCTGGCTTTCCGTGTTTTTATATGTCTCCTTTTACTACTCTTACATGCCTGCAGTATCCCATGTCAAACCAGTGCATTTGCAATTTAAGTAAGTATACATAGTTTTTACTTCTCTTGAAACGTTATACTTATACTTAATGCTCTTATGCCTCAGATGTCACAGCTGCCTTTGTTTGTTTTCCTAAATAGTCCTTGTGATGAAGAAGCGGGGGTGTGCAGTTACCCCTCTGCAAATGTATCTCTAACCAGAAGAAAACATATCCTGATGCCTGGACAGCCCTACAGACTCTCTATAGACCTGGATATGCCCGAGTCACTGGCTAACCAAAAGCTGGGCATGTTTATGGTCCAGATGCGTCTGGCAGACCATCATGGGAAAGTCGTAGCTCAGTCAAGACGGTCCGGCATTCTCCATTACAAGTCCTTCCTCCTACAGCTGATGCACACCGTGTTCTATTCTCCGTTACTCTTGGCTGGACCCATGGAAGAGAAGCAGACGGTTAGCGTGACGCTTTTTTCGAAGTTCGAAGAAGATCCGGTAAGGAAATCAAGTGTTGGGGGCGGTACAAGGTCCATATGTGCATAAGCCAGCAATACTGTGCAAAAAGTCACGATTCGCAAATGACGCAATGAACCTGCGCTTGAGTATGTAGAACGACAGGTGCAAAATAAGCACGTGGGTTATTTTTCAATGCCATGTACCTTGGATAAGCCTTTGGGCTTTGAACCCTTTCCTCTTGATAAGCCTGCGATTTAATGCGTTGCTCTTGAATAAGATATTTTGCCAAATTGTCTGATAGCTAGAAACGTCATTCTTGACAATTTTGATATCAGAATATTATGACTTATTTTCTTTTATATCGCTAGGATCACCCGGTGACGTCCGTGTACGTCATTGTGGAAAGCAGATGGGTCGAAATCTATGCAGCCAATTTACGAGTCGATGCGGATTTTACCGGGTTGCGGTACGTCATGTTCAGCTGGCCAATACTTTCCGCTGTTGTAGGCATAGGATCCAACATCTTGTTTCTGTCGATCATCATCTTCTATTCGTGGTATCGCTTGTTCTCACCGCATCCTGTTGTCGTCAGAGTTGCGTCAGTTCTGCCTTCTACGAAAGTCCTTGGTAAACATTTGTGTGGAAATCACCTCGTTTGCTTTGTTGTGATTTTTAAATCTTGTTTTTCAGACGCGGAAGAGAAGGCGGGCCTAACGCGCTCAGTAAGCGCTGTGCAATTATCTACTCCTATAAGTAGCCCTCCCACACCACGGTCTTTGGAGGAACGCCGGGCTGAAGCCAAGGCGAGATTGGAAAAAGAACGACAGAGAAAGTTGTCGTCCGTATTAACGCCTCCCCCTTTGCGTGAAGATGTGCCTCTCAGAAGTCTTTCAGTAATATTTTTTGACATTTTTTTCCCGAGCCGGGTGTTGCAAATAACTTTATTTTTCGTGTTTTCTTATCAGGTGGGATCCTTGTCTCGAATCGAGGAAATCACCCCTCCTGGCTCCCTGCTGTCCGTGTTTGGAAGCCATGAATTTGACTCTAGCCTTAAGGATAATTTAGAAGAAGGTTCGGATTTTCGCACGCGCTTTTATTTACAAATCAATAAACTAATTGTGATTGGTCTATAGAAGATGTTGGGGTAGTACTGGGGTTTACGCGAGGGCCTGATCCGGGCGAAGTTGCTGAGGAACTCGGCATGGAACTTCGGCAGCGCACAGCCCATCATACGGGTGCTGGTGATTCACCGTAAGATAATTGCGTGGATTTTGTTCAGAGTTAAACTTGTCTTTCCAGCCAAATTATCTGTTTATCTTTGCGCTACTATCCAATGTAGCTAGTCACAATGCTGGGTAATTTTTCGCTGCGAGGCAGAAAGGTTTACGTAAGCTCAAGTAACGTTTAGAACGAACTGCCCATTTAGCTACAGAAAAGAAAGTAAAAAACAGTGACAAACATTTATATAAGCGAGATTTATTTACGATGCATAACATTGGCTGCAATTACCTTTAAACGGAACTTCAATAAGAGCATTAATTATAGTCTCTTACTCTACTTATTCGGTTCGGGAAATTATTTGGCATGTAAAAAAATAGTCTGGACTTTTGAATACGGCAATGATAAAGAGAGTCCAAAAACCACCGTTCTCTTTTTGCGCTGGCTTGCTAGCTTAAGTTCTTTTGTGACTCTTACGATGCTTTTTCTTCAACTTAGCGAACTCTTCGTCGCTAAGAATGATCAAAGAACCAGCTGTGGTTAATACTTTGCCGTGAACAGCAATTAAATGACGTTTGTACGAGTTTCTCGCACGATAGCGTTTGTTGCAGTCAGAGCATAAGTAAGGTGCTTCTCCCGTATGTCTTCTTCTGTGTTCTTTGTAGTGGGACGGATGACGAAATTGTTTGTTGCAATCTGGGCAGGTGAAGCGAGATTGATTGGAATGGATAAGCAAGTGGTAGTTGAGCGAGTGCTGTCGGGTGAAACTAGCCGAACATTCGCCACATATGTATGATTTTACACCTATGCAAGGAACATATGTTAGTGCGGATAAGATAAGATAATCTGGAGGAAAACATTGAACCGTGTGTTACCTTCTCGGACATGCTTTTGTCTGTGTTCCTCATAGTGGCAGGCGTTGAAAAATCTTTTCTTGCAATCAAGGCAAGTAGAGATGGTTTGCTTGCGGTGGGTTAACGTTGTGTCATTTGGTACAGTAAGCGTATCTCCACTGCTGAAAGGTAGTTTATGAAGCTGCTCTGGTTTCGATGCTGCTCGGTTTGATCTATTGTCCTGTATCACCGGCAGTTCAGAAGAACGCATTAAAAGGAATTCCGCTGGGTTGTATTCGACCTCGATTTCGCAACCTACGACTGGTACCGACTGTTCTAAAGCTATGGACTTATTTTTAGGATGTACTGCCTTTACTGTATTTATTAACTCGTCTTGCATGAAGTTGTCCAGTACGAAATTTCTGCAATGAATCTTATAAGATACGTCATTACGGGCGGACCCGAAAAGTACGGTCCAATCGTCAAGGCTTATAGGGGCTACGGTGTCAGGTTCTTTGGAAGGAGATTTGTACTGGTCACAATAGTCGTGGTCGAGGATACGTGGGACTTTCGAACGTTTTGGTTTTTGAACAGACTTAGCAGTGAAGAATTGTTTACCAGTAGCTTTTCTTAGTTCTTGGAGATGATCTTTCAAATGTTTCTTAATTTCTTGCTCAGCGCGTTTTTCAGAACCGAAGGACTTGAAGGTGCGCTTGCAGTGCTCTGCAAAATGGCAAGTAAAGGAGAAATTACGTTTAATTTCATCAAAATCTTTGGTGGCGAAGTGGTGTACCAGCTGCGAAGCCGAGAAACTCTGCAAGCGTTGCATAGTAAGTTCTCGACAAGAACCAGTTTCGAACTGAGTTTTTAGAGAATTGGGTTCTTTAGAGACAGTCTTATTTGAAAGGATTGTTTTATTTCTCACTGTAACGGAAGCGACTTCGGCGAGAATTCCCAGCATTCCTCCGTCAGTCTCGAAATTTAAATGCGATTCTTTTCCATCAGGGAGAACAGTACTTGCGAACTCGGTTTTGTACGCCATTTTGTTGATTTCCATGTTTACTTAAATGGGAAACCTGCTAATTGTGTCAAGGTCTACGGTGCTTCAAATCTGGCGCCAAAAGTCGCGTTCCAATTTGTCCATAGATCCACATCTCAAGTTCTCCATTCCTTTTTTAAACACAGGTTAGAAACTCCCCAATCCATTTACCTAAAACTTAATCTCGTTATAGTGAGCAGGAAACACAAATTTCGGAATTTTAAACAATATATAAAGACAACAATGAGCTAAAACAACGCAGGCGTCTGCTGGATAATATCGATTACCAACTGTTGATTACGCGATTCGATTGACGTTTAAACCGATTACTATTCTACAACGTGGTATAAACATCTTCCGTACGCGTGGGTTGATTTTACTTGAAAACTGATTAATTAGTGCATTAAAATATAAATTTTTAGCATTGCTGAAACCAGATAACTTCACTTTCGAGGAAAACGTAATAGTAGCCTGACAAGTTCGCGTAAACTTGGTAGTGGCGGTGTTGAAACAAGCCCCACGTGGTGTCAGCCGGATTGGATTCAAAATGGCGACTTTCCATGGGCATGGAGAGCCACGAGGCTTCTCTGGTGACGGACAATTATTCGCTTACTGTAGTTCTGATGGACGATTAAAGATATGGGAAGTCTCTACCGGTGTAGCTAAACAAGAATACATCCCAAGCTCACACTTGTCAGCGACATGTACGTGTTTGAGTTGGGCCCCTGCTCAGCCAACACACCGAGGCGCAAAAGAGGTGCGTGACAAACATTTAAAGCAAATAATAGTTTAACGATATGAATGGCTCATTTTAGGCAATTGTAAAGAAGAAGAAAAAGCGCAAATCCGCTGGTTTGAACACCTCTGCAGTAGACCAGCCTGGCGAAAACTCCCTTGGCAATGACATCATTGCAATGGGTACAACTGCCGGTACTGTACTTATGTACAGTGTGGCTAAAGCAGGTCTTGTTAGCCAGCTAACAGGGGGACACAACGACCGAATCAATGGACTCTGTTGGAGTCAAGACGGTTTGCGATTATTCACCTGCTCGGAGGATAAGCAAATAGTCCAGTGGGATGTTCTCCAAGGAACAATCATTAGGTAAAGTATAATGTAATGTATAGTATAATATAAGTATAGTAGTATAGTAATGTATAGTATATTAAAGTACTATCCAAATCAATTTTAAGGGTCATTTTGACTCATATAATGTAAATGATTTTTTTTGTGTGTGCAGTAAATGGAAAGTTGACAAGGGAGCTGTGTACTCCGTTCTGTTGCTGCCCGATGGAAACACGTTGGTTTCAGGTGGTAGATCTATCCAATGTTGGGACGTGTCAAAACGTAAAATAGTCAACAGTTTTGTTGGACATGCTTCGGAGGTTTGGGGCTTGTTTGCGGTTCCTAAACACAGTCAAGAGAACGCTACATATTTCTTGAGTTCTGCAGTAGGCGACAGATCCATTAGCGCATGGTAAAACTTGCACCGAAAATTCAAATTTACTTCAGGACGTTTGTTATAAGCTTCTGTTAATAGGCGACCCGAAGGTGTACAGAATAGCAATGCCGTTGCTGCCTTTGCTTTGCAAGACGAGCCTACATTTGCCGACCTGGCAATTTCCAGTTCTGATGATGTGCAACTTGTCTTAGCTGCCGTCACCCAAACTGGCCTGCTCCACATTTTCGAGTACCAGCTAAACGGGAAGAGCAGGAAACCCCTGGAACCCAAAACCACAATCCAAATCGCCTCCGAGAATGTTGATACTAAAAGCAAATCAGCCGCCAAGCTTTTGCCCGTGTTAGCAGCCAAACCAGGACAAGACGGGCACATAACAATGGTGTTTGGATCCTTGGTACGGCCCAGTTTCGAACGCTTGGATTATCGCACGTGTGATACCATCACGAGCTTGTTAAGAAGAGAACAGACCTTTTCTCATCAACAAGTTTCCCAAGCCATTGCAATGAAGGTATAACTATCTGTCCGTATTTCTTGTTTCTTATTATTTATTTTTTTTAATTGTAGACAAGGCAACCTGAAATTAACTCAGACGTGAAAGTATTAGCGCCTGGATTGGTTACACCTGGAAATGTAGGATCTGCCTCTGATACACGCAAACGGCGATTAAATGCATCCGGGAAGAAAGCTCAGGATGAACTTCCCATGGAACTTCGGTTAGCAGATTTGACCATTGGCAAAGCAGGGGATGCTACTGTACCACCCGAGTCAGGGAACCTGACGCACCTTCTGATGCAAGTAAGTCGTCGTTATTTTATGTTAATATTTAAAAATCGTTAGTACAGTTCGGTCATTAGAATCACACTTTCGGATATTAGAATCAATTGAAGGAGTCTTATCATGTAACAATAACGAAACTACAGTAGTGTTGCTACATGGATTTCGCATATTAAATAATGACATTGGTCAATTTTAACCGTAATTTACTTACAGTACTTTTCGGTTATTAGAATCTTCACTTAATAGAATATATATTCACTATTTTCAGTTTTTACTGTATAAGGTTTATTATATATTCAATAATAATACAATAATATTATATTTTAATGAATATATACTATAATATTCGTTATATATTCAATATTCACTTGAGAAACGTGATCACAGTAAGCGGCATTTACCGTATTATTCTCTGTATGTTTCTTACAATTTAATTTCACTCATTTGTTTTCGCACGTGCAGGGTTTACACAGCAAGGATATGCGAATTGTCCAAAGCGTACTGCAACGAACAGAGAGTTCCGTTGTTCAGGGCACGATTCGACGCCTACCCGTGCAACAAGTTTTACCCTTGTTGGTTGAATTAACCAAGCTAATGCAAGGACGGACAACTACGTACGAAACAATACAGCTTTTCTTATTATTTAATTATTTTTTAAATATTCATTTTGTAATTCTGTAGGGCACATTCTTATGCATTATGGTTGAGAACACTGCTACACAGGCATTGTGCTTTTTTGTCAACTTGCCCCGATGTCCAAGATATATTAACACCGCTTATGTCCCTCATGTCAGCACGCACTGCTCTAATGCCGAGGCTGGGGCAATTGCAGGGCAGACTAGACCTTTTATTGGGACAATTCGAGCGCCGGGATGAAAAATCGGAAGAAGAGCAAGACGTACCCCAAGAAGCTTTGCTCGTTTACCAAGAAGGTCCGTTGAAAGTTCTTTTATTCATAAACGAAACATTTGTTTTTCATTGTATTCGTTTCTTTTATTCTATTTTTCTTTTTCTTTCCCTGTATTTATTTTTCTTTCACTGTATTTATTTGTTTTTCATTAATTGTCTTGTACAGAGCCTTCAGACGTGGAAAGTGATGGAGTAGAAGATGCGCTGCGTAACTCGACATCAGAATCTGAAGATCAGTGGGATGAAATGTCTGATTTGGAGGCGGAGCCTGTTGACGTAGATGAGGATTCCAGTGACGAAGAGGAAGTGGTTCTTAACGGTAATTCGTCCGAAGATTCCGAAGAAGAGGGTCGCATGAGCGTTGAAGAAGTGGATGAAAATGGAATTGAAATTAGTGACGACGACGAAGAAGATTTAAAGAAACTACAAGTTAAAAGTGCCAAGGTTGTTAGCCAACCACGGCCTTCGAAACCGGCCAGGAAGAGCGTCGCAAAAGGTGGTAGAAAAAGATAATTAATTTTGTACTAGATAAAAGAGCTGGTACTGGCTCTTTCTGTTCTAAAAGATAAAGCTGACCGTGCTCGCTTGAAATTGTGTTGTTTTTTGCATTTTTATTTGCCATTCAAACGTCTTTGCTGTAAAGCGTCAAAGTAGGGGTTATAAAGGAGTTTGCACAATGATTTAAGATTTTCCCCAACTTGAAACGACAGGAACAGTTAACATTTCAGACCTTCCAATCAAACCACTATCACAACTTATTATTCCCGTATTTTTTTCGAAAACCCATTGGCCGAATACGTTAAAACAACCTTCACCCTTGTGACCCAGCGCAAACTAACGTTTAAATACTTTTGTATTTTTTTTTAATTGTGAGAAAATTCTTCTGAACCGTCAGTCCATTATAAACATTTTTTTAGTTTTAAATATGCGCGAAATCTACTTGCACGTACAACTGTCTCACCCCGATGGCGTTAAATATGGAATGTGTACTACTGATGACGTATTTCGCGTCAGCGTGGGGAGCAACCTCGATTTTAATTGCGCCCACAAACACGTCACTGCACAGAGTCCAGAAATGGGGGTCTTGCACACTATATACACCATCTAGCTGTGCTACGCGGGTGTAAGCACCTGGCAGCAAGGAATCCAACTCTTTAGGCTGTCGCTGCATGAGGACTTGCAACGAATCTTTGAGGAGCGCCAAGACGCTCACTGCGATCAACACCGCGATGAACATGGAGCAGATGGGATCTGCGATCATCCAGCCGAACAAATGCATTAGAATGGCAGAGATGATGACGCCCACGCTACCCAGCGCATCCGCCAAGATGTGAAGGAAAACTCCGTCGAGGATTTTGGAATTACTGGCTTTCAAATCTTCCGAGCCGTGGGAATGCGAGTGGCCGTGGGAATTGTCATGGCTATGACCATGGGCGTTGTGGTCGTGGCTATGCCCATGCGACTGCGATACTGCTCCTCCATGAGAGTGTCCATGGGACCCGCCTCCGCCGTGCGAGTGTCCATGGTGGAACGCAAAAATGCCGATCAAATTAACAAGGAAGCCCAGTACGGAAATGAGAAACAGGCGTTCGTGTTTTACTTCAGGGGGCTCGATGGCTCTTTCTACAGCCTCGGAGAAGATGAAGAAGGAGATGAAGAGCAAGAAAAGACCATTGACAAAGCCGGCCAAAACTTCTGCTCGGACGTAACCATATGAATAATGTTCGTTGGCTTTCCATTTGGTAATGATTGACGCAGCTAGGCCAGCGAGAAGGCCTGTGCAGTCAAAGAACATGTGAAAGGAATCCGAGATAAGGCCCAGGCTATTGGTCCAAATGCCATAGAAAAGCTCAACAAAGGCAAATGAAAAGTTAAGTATTAAGAATAGCAGAAGGTTCCTTGAGCTTTTGTCGGAAAGGATAAGTCGGAGCCATCCTCCCACTGTTTCTGTGATTCGCTGGAACTTGCCGATGGATCTGGCGGAATCTTTTTGGTTTAAAAGGGGTAATGTATCAGGCCAGGATCCCAAACCGATGACCACCTCTCCGGGATTCCTTGAACGCTCCAGTTTGGAAATCTAGTACACATAGTCAAACAATTTTAGTATGTAGGAATTTATAATTCATAAAAGAAACTAAACCTTTTTGCTGCGTGGAACTGGAGTGTAAACCGAGTTATAAAAGTAAATCTAGTTGTGATCCGCCGGGCCAAACCTTGCGATCCACGTCATTGCCATGCGGATGATTGTAAACTATGGTATGCCAGGTGAGAAAAACAAATGCACAAAGAGACAGTTGGCATAGAATTTGAATAGTTTTAATATTAAAAAATCCCATTAATAAATTCTGAACAGATAGTTAGCCCATATGTATTTGTCGATGTTGGGGTCTATCTGGCAACCCAGCTTCACTTCCCTTTTGCTTCGGTTGTGTAGCAAGTAGCCATCATCATGGTAAGTTTACAAAAGTTTTTGTGTTTTGCTAAATTTGCGTGACCATCTTCGTATTTCAGTAGAACTTTAATTGTTTATAATTAATACCCAGTTTAATTATAATCAGTTTTGGTTTTCTTGGATTGGATTGTAACGCTTTGTTTACGAAAGCGTTACTGGCCATGCCCATGTGCTGACTTAGCCATGTTGAAATTTGCGGGCATGGGATTTCGCTAATAGAATACTTACATATTATAATATTCTGTGTTTTATACTAGGCTCCTAAAAAGGACAGCAAGTCTGCGAAGACTCCCTCTAAATCGGCCCCGGCCAAAAAGAAGGAAGGAGGTGGTGGCAAAGCCAAGAAGAAGAAGTGGTCCAAAGGAAAATCGCGTGATAAGTTGAACAACTTGATTCTTTTTGATGCCGCTACCTATGACAAGCTGCTGAAAGAAGTGCCCGCTTACAAGCTCATCACCCCTGCTGTGGTTTCTGAAAGGCTAAAGATCCGAGGATCCTTGGCTCGCAGGGCTCTTGATGAACTTTGCCAGAAAGGTAAAAAGTTTGAGAGTTTTTGGTCATTAATAACATGCTTTCTCTTGTAGGTTTGATCAAGCAAGTCGTGAAGCACCGTGCCCAACTTATCTACACAAGAACTACCAAGGGTGATGATGCAGTACCGGCGTAACATGTATTTCCATCATACTGCGTCCTAATACAGGATTCCAAGACCCAAACTTTTAAGCGTTGTGTTTGAAATGAATCACTTTGAGTAATTTTAAGGTTTCAAAGCTAGGTAACGAAATTAGCGCAGTAGTTGTGCTCTTAGAAGCCGTCTTCTATGAAATGCACACGCAACCCATAGGTTGACGGTGAATACCATCTTCGATTGATACTTTGTGGCATTGTTCGGTTCAAGAACAGGACACAATTTGAGTATTTGTTTGTTTAACTATCTGTTACTGATAACTATAATGTTATCTAACTTGCACCAGAAACCTTTTTAACACGTGGTAACTGAAGTTGCGATTACGCGTAGGGTTTTTATCATAATTCAGTTGAAATGGAGTTGAGAAGTTTTCTTCTGAAACGACAATAGTTATCATAATACGAAGAAGTCCTTCGTTATAATAAAACGAAGCTTTGAAGGCAACATGACTATTACATTTGCTATACCGATTTATTGCGTAATATCAGCAAGTTGCACATTGCTATTTTATCTGCGACGTGACACCGTTATCATCATATTCGAGGAAATTCACAAATTGTTGCGACACACAAAAGTATTTGTAACGTTGGTATAGTACCGTTAGTATAATGTTAGTTGCTTACCTTAGTCGCTTAGATTTTTCAAGCAATCGATGGTTTAGTTAATGTAGGGGCACAAGTAACTATAACGCGGGGAAAGTGAAGGGTAGTGTAGGTGCACATCATCTATTGGAATATCGGATTGACTTAATTTAACAAATCTCAGTACGTTATTGGGAGCCGACGCACTTACAATCACCTACGTTCGTAAAAAGAAATTCTTTGTGGATTTCACAATTCTTGCAAAATGACCAATTGTTTGTAATAATTCGTGATAAAATGTATCTAGACAGAGAAAAGGCTTCGTGTTAGCGAAACGTACTTCATCGAAGTTTCAGATGGGTAATATGGAACGTAAATGAGCCGAAAAAGATGGAGAATGGTAATTTAAATCTGGCTAATTCTAAAAGAAAAAGGCTGTTAATGCGGAAGAAATAATTAACTTGGAAGGAAAAGCACGGGACATTCAAAGCTGTTTTTGGAAAGGATCGCGTGATTCGATGCGTGCCAAAAAAGCAGGCGAACCTGCGGTCATCTATTTATAGGGAGGCTTTTGGAGCTGCCAGCATTGCCTATAAATTCCGGTACTAACCGAAGCACACGTTTGGTCGATCTCGGGCTCGCATAGAACAAGGTACTCTATTCAAATTCTAAATAATTTAGTATCTAACGGACTCTATTTGGATTTTATTCCCGAACAAATCTCTCAACTTTAGAACTGCCAGTTGATTATTGGACGCGGCAAGAATTCGAAGATAATAAAGACATTCTGTTCTTATTATCTCAGCAGCCCATAGATTACCCATATCAGCCACACAGTAAGTTGCTTGCTGGTAAGTTGTAAGCTTGTAAGTTTTTGTTTCTCGTAATTTGTTTTCCACATTTGATGCTTTATATATTTAATTAAAGTTAACAATTTAAAATAAAATAAAAAATATTTTAATTCATTCTGTATTTTCATAGTTTTTGCTTCTCGTGTATCAGTATTTTTGTATTTTCATAACAGTACTCATCTTCCTTATGGATGATTACATTCATATAAGCTAGTAAGCCATTTTCTATTCTTCCTATAGATTTGGCAACCGAGAGATTGGTCTCCAACTTCGCGCCTAAACATCAACAGCGCCAGCCATCAGTCCTCCAATTTTCCGGGCTCTAACGCCAAACGCCCCCTCTCGCTTCTTTTTCTTCAGCGGTATAGGCAAGAGTGCACGTGGTCTAGGGCCCTTTAAACTTTCCCTGTGAAATCTTTACGTTGGCCTTTTGCATTTGTCAAATGACTGAGCAACAGACTGAAGAATCTCTTACTACTAACCATGTAAGCAAAAAAGCCAGAATTGATACCACAAATGGCCGTCCGAAGATTTTGTTTGACTGTGCAAAGAAAAGTCAGGTTACTGTAATCATTGGCGCACAGTGGGGCGATGAAGGGAAAGGAAAAGTTGTGGATACGCTGGCTTGGGAGGCTGATTATGTTGTTCGGTGTCAGGTAATGTATTTCTTCAATATTGTATAGGTAATAATGAATTCATTTATTAGGGTGGGAACAATGCAGGGCATACCGTTGTATTTGACGGGAAAGAATTTGACTTCCACTTGTTGCCTAGTGGGATTATGAGCGATCATACAACCGCTGTAATAGGTATGACTAACTAATTTGTCTTTTATGTTACGCTTATTTCTCCGTGTTCACCTTTTGTTATTTCTTTTCCTGTAATAGGCAATGGTGTGGTAGTGCATTTACCACAGCTCTTTGACGAAGTGGCCAAGAACGAAGCTAAAGGCCTCAAGGATTGGCAGAGTCGTTTATTCATCTCAAACCGAGCACATTTAGTTTTCGATTTACATCAGATGGTAGACGGTCTCCAAGAGAAAGAGAAAGGCGGGAAATCCTTAGGCACAACCAAGAAAGGTATTGGACCAACGTACTCTTGTAAAGCTGCCAGGAATGGTATACGTGTCTGCGATTTAATCGGCGATTTCTCCATCTTTGCCGAAAAGTAATGAGAGCATCGCATGCACGTGTCTTTGTATGTTAATTTTTTCCTTGTGATTTAGGTTTAAAGGCTTAGTAGCCGCATACAAGCGTCTGTTCCCCGAGTTAGAAGTGGATGTGGAAGAGGAGCTAAAGCGTTATGAAGGTTTCGTAGAAAAAGTCCGTCCTTTGGTGGTTGATACGGTTTCTACTTTGCATAAAGCTTTGAAAAGTAGGGCAACTGTATTGGTGGAAGTTGCTAATGCTACCATGTTGGATATCGACTTTGGTAAAGCCTTTGATGTTATGCGGCTGATCTTTACTAATCGGATTTCTTTAGGCACATATCCTTACGTAACGTCGTCGAATTGTAGTGCAGGTGGTGTATGCACCGGATTAGGATTGCCCCCCAGAGCTATCGGGGATGTTTACGGAGTAGTAAAAGCCTATACAACCCGAGTAGGCGATGGCGTGTTCCCTACAGAGCTGACTGATGTACGTCCATTTTGATTAATCCATTTTAGTTGTCCATAGTTCACTGTTACTATGATGAAGGAACTACTCCTAAGTAAATGATGCGAGGTTTATTCTAATTTGTTCCCTGATTAACTTGGAGAATTAAAATTCGTGTTGTAGTTACGGCCCATTTTTAACAAAATTTGTTCGGGGTCATTATTAGGGAATCGGCAACCTTTTGCAGACCAGAGGAGGTGAAATTGGCGTTACGACACTTCGGAAACGGCGTTGTGGTTGGCTAGACTTGGCTGTTCTAAAACACACGCACATGGTGAACGGTTTCTCTGCGTAAGTAATTTTGTGCAATTTTAGTCATTTGCGTATCAGTGAAACTGATGAAAAAAATTATAGCGACAATTTGCTGAGTGATTTCTAATTTGTTCCCTGATTCAATTGCCGGTCTTAGTCTGTTTTGCTTTTGAAAGAATCCATTTTAAAGATATTTTTTTTTGCGTTCTTGTAGCTTCGCACTGACCAAACTGGACATTCTGGATGTACTGGATGAAATTAAAGTGGGTGTGGCCTATCGTTTGAAAGGAGACGTCATTGATTACTACCCCTCAAGCATTGACGAGTTGGGTAAAGTGGAGGTAAATAGACATTTTGTATATGTTTCTTGGTAATTTGAACTGAAAAATATTTTTGTAGGTTGAATATGTGACTATGCCTGGCTGGAAGACTTGTACGGAACACATACGCAGTTTTTCTGAGTTGCCTGCAGCTGCTAAAGCTTACGTGGACCTGATTAAAAATAACCTTGATGTACCAGGTATATTAAGTACCTTGCGTACATTTTCCGGTTTTAATAGACGTCTTTTTTTGTATTATGCAGTCCGATGGATAGGTGTCGGAAAAGATCGCGGCTCGATGATCCAACTTTTCTAAATTGCGTTTTAACCTACGTAACCTATTTTTTCAACTAGCGACACAATATTATCCTTGGATTACAGGAGCACGGTTTCGTATTTGGAATGCGAGTCACACAGTAATTTGGTATTCTCAGCACGCTTTTAAAATTCTTGTTAAGATGTTGGCTTGAAAGTATTTTATCTTAAAGCCGCAGTCCAACTTGTGTCAGGTGAAAAATTAACATTCAATGCATCGTATGTATTGTACATCTCTCATCGATGCCTGGTTTGATCTTAACTACACAACGCGTTGTTGAGAACGGGAGCAAATTGACCGTTTGCTGTGCGAAAGTCATGAGCTATTTTTTCTTACCATCTCGAACGTCAAGTAAAATTTCTGTCTTGTGTGTTTTAACTTATACAGTGCAAACCCGGCTTGTAGGTTGAGTCTCTCAGGCGAGTTTTATTGAAATGTTAGCTTTACCAAGTAAGGCATCACTGATCCTTACATTTATCTCCATAGCACACAGTGTTAGCTAGTTCTAATACTTCGCAGGTTGAGCTTGTATATAGAACAGGGACTTAGGTAAGGTGTTTCTCCTTGATTTGTTTTAGTGAATTTAGTAGTGAGTCAGTAGAGTCTAACAAACGTTGCACTCGGTCAATGAGGTTTTTCCTTTGCGCTCGGGCTTCTTTTTGGTTCGCATTGAGTTCTAAGCCATCCAAAGTCTCTAACATCTTCATGAGCTCTTCTGCAGATAATTTGGTTTGTTTGTCAAGTTTGGGCGTGCTTAGGAGTATAAGCTCTGGCGACGAGAATCCCTTAATAATTAATTAAAAAGATTTAGTTCTCAGTTTTTTTATAGCGAGCACGAGTTTAACCTACTTTCTCTATGTCGTCCACATCTTTGGCGATAGTGTTCAGTCTAGAAGCTATTTCATCGTGAATTTTGTTAAACTTTTGGATGGTTATAGCAGCTTCGGATTCCTCTTCCTTTTCTGGTCTTTGACCTAATAAAAGTATCTTGGCCTTCTTCGGTACCATCAAGGCTGTCGAGTTCGTCCCATGGGGAGACGGTGCTGCTTGTGACGAAGCTGATTTCACAAGTGGATGTGGGCTGCTCAAGTTACGTCCGTTACAGATCAATCTTTGTGAGTTCACAGGGACTCCCGTATACAATTCTACTACATTTTGCAAGTCAGCCAATGTGGCAGTGGATGGAAGTTGGAAATTATGCTTGTCAGAACCTGTGAGAAAAAAGTATTAAATAACGGGTCTCAAGGTACTTTCGAAGTGAACAAACCATGTACAAGATTGATATCATAGTCTTCCATATTTCTCTGCGCTACAGCAAAGACAGTTATAGATTTTAGTTTGTTTATGCACTACGCAAACAACCTAATCCCTGTGAACTCATGTTTTTGCCCTCTTCCGACACGCAGAAGCGTTTTAGTTGTGACGCCTACAGGTATAGTCTTGCTATACGAATGCTACACCCGCAAGAAGGTCGAAAATGATTAATCCGCGACTGAAGCCCGCAACCCGCAGCCAAAATCTCAACCGAAGCTCCGAATGTTTTCCGAACAGTCGGTGTCTATCATAGAGTAGGAGGTGTCATCAGCCGAATCGTTGCTAATCTGCCTACCGGAATGCGGTTCCTTTAGCATCAAGCTTTGCTAACATCTATAAACAAATACAGCGTGTCCATGTGTTCTTGTATGAGACTATTCACAGATGCGTTATTTTCCGCGAGGTGTACCCCCTGGAAGTAAGGCAACCTAACGCTTGCACCGATGCCTTGATAATACTGTAGCGGTTCGCTAGTCGAACGGGCTAGCCAGGCTATTGGGCAACCCTAATTAGCTGGACAAGTCCCTTTAGGGACATGCCCAGCCTATACTATCGTTTGGGGTGCCAAACCTCACGTGCCACTTTAGCTTGGGGGTGTCCGTAAGTTGTGTATGTTTGGGGGGTGGAGACGGGGGGAGTCAAATGGGGGAATTTCGCTGGCGGCAGAAGAATTGCCACGGTGGGCTAGGAGTAAAAGTGGAACATAACGGGAAGAATAGGAAGAATGTTAGCATGCGTGAGTTTATTTTGAATGTTAACACGCGTGAGACAATGAGTTTATTCTGTGTTATCATGTCCTGCTTCAGTTCGCATTATAAGTTTCTTTGTTATCATTTTAAGGAAACACGTGGCATTCCACGTGCCATGCCATTTTTGGAAGTATGAATTGTACCTTGTTTACATCACAAAAACACGCTATATCTTGAACGTTTGCTAAGTTATGTTTAATTGACATAGTTATTTATAAGTTTCAGTTAAAATATTACGTCCAACGCATTTATATATTTTTAAACTATTATCATTACTACTATTTTAAGGTAATATTGTACTTATGTGTTATCGAACGATTCGTAACCTATGGCAACGTTGCGCAATGAGGCGGGAACAGAATTTCCTCTAAATCAAGGTCAAATCTGGGTTATAAAGTCCGTTGGTCAATTACACGAACTAAAAATCATGACTTCCAGGCAGCAATAATATAGAGGGTATATAAAATGCAACTTATGCAAGTAACTCTCTTAAAAAAACTAGTAAGTCATAGTCAGCGGAAAGAAATTCGACCTCACTGACTAAAAATCTAGGTGAATCTACGTGCATTTTACTTATGTTAGTAATTACAAAATACGCAAGTAACAACAGGCTTTATAGCTAGGAGTGGGAGAACAATAATAGTTAAGTGTTATGAAAGCCATGCACTTAACGCTACAATTGGTAGTTTAAAGTAAACAATATCGAAACACTTTTTGCTTCTCTTTCGCTTTGTCAATAATTCCTCTGTGGATGTTTC